>JAODGE020013536.1:0-10436 GCA_027574965.2 Ecitophya simulans | reverse complement strand
GCTAGTCTGTTAAATCGATAGACTTAAAAGGCTCTCTCCCGAATTAAAAACGTGTACGTAGTAAAAATTTAACATCACGCATCGAGGGCGGCGGCGCTGGGAAAAAATCGCCACATTTTCGGACGCATTTGCGCGATGGATGAAACATATAAAACATCGAAACAATGGCTCGCCTCGCGGAATAAAATTTGAACACATTTATTATTTTCGCGAAAATCGTAAACGCGAAGCTGGGTGGGAGCGGGCGGGCGGCCGCGGTCGCGGCGATGGCTATGGCGATGAACGGACAAAAACCAGCGGGTCTCTTTCCCTCCCCTTTCCGTCGCTCGCACTTAGTCCAAGTGAAGCTGCGACGCGAGATGCAAATACGAATGAAATATTTATATTTAAAAAAAATGCGCGCGGCGGTCGCGGACCGGCGCGAAAAAATGGAGAGGACGAGAGAAACGACCGGCAATTATCAGCGGAATTTATGCGTCGCCGTCACTTCCGCCAACCCTTTCGGCTATCTATAAGGGACAGATATTCAAACATCGCCCCAGACCGAGGGGGCACGAGCGCCGCCACGTCGCACACCTCGTCAGTTTTTCCATTGCTTAGCTTGGCACACACGGAAAATGGGAAAATGTGACGAGATTTTCATATACAATATGTTTAAAAACGATTTTATTTCGAGACATTGTCAAATTTTTATTTAAGTCAACTGTGAATTGATATTTTTTTAATCAAAATAGGAAGTGGTTTATGGAGGAAAAAATTTCCTGCAATTTGATATGGAAGTTGTCAAAGTTGGTCAGGAACCTAACCTAGTACGAGCTGTCAAGTTCAATGAGAAATTTCGTTTCTGTTCTGACTAAATTGAATAAGCAAAGCAGTTCTAATAATATTTTAATTGTTGTGTTCAACTACAAAATTTCATTGAATTTCCTGCAGTTTGATGTTGGTTTAAAAAATCGGTCTCTATTACTTTTTTTTACTAATTTAGGGTTAAGGTTGAGAAAAATTTCAAATCTTATATTTTTGATGAAAATTTATAATTTTATGCATTATACTATACAAATATATTTATTATGCGTCTATCTGTATACGTTGGGGTGCGTCACGCTCATTTGCTCCTTTCTCACCCCCTTCCTGTGCATGCGCACGGTCATATCGGTCGCCTTGCCTTTCGGATAAAAATGTGGCACCTCCGCTATGAAATATAACGAACGTCCAGCGTCGAAAAATATCCCTATCAATTTTTTACCCCTGACCGCCGCCTCCGCTCTCTCGCTTTGTCTTTCGCGAATGCGAGTTGTTCGCCGAATTTCGACTTTCGTTGATTTGGGGCTGCGAAAAACGAGCGCGAGGACACAAATTCGACTCGGCGGCGAGTTTGGCGAGCCGTGCGTCGGCGTCCGGACGGGAGGGCGAAGGACGACGCAGGGACGGCGGGACGTGCGAGTGCCTTATTAATCTCTCCGGAATATAAACGAACGAGCGAAAGCGCATCGCCGGCCAGACGGGTTCGCAGACGATGCAAAACGACGAGAAAAACGCGCGGCAAGAAACAAAAGAGAGGAAGGGGGCGCGCGCTTCGGAAAATAAGTGAAGCGCGTCCGGGACGCGACGTACAAATCACCCTTATATGGACGAATTAGATGGAGGTGTGCGGCGGTGAGTCGCGAATGAACGGAGAGCGAGAGGGAGCGGGAAGATGGCGACGGGGACGCGGATGGACGGGCGCATCCCGCGATTGCGAACGGCGAATAAAAAATGCACGATTTTATTAGTCTAGTCGCAGACGAAATTTAATCACTCGCAATCAACGTTAAAATATCTACATCTTTGTTTGTTGGTCGTAAAAATGTTGTTGGGCGTTTGACATTGACTCGAGGGTGGTACCGCGACAAGCAGGGGTTGATAGAGAATTTTATTAGTTTTTCGCTAAAAATTTCAGAATTTAAAAATATTGCATAGTTTTTCTTCTAGATTTAATGTAGTGTGAAATTTGACAATATGCACCGTTCAGTGGACATGTTTGCTTTTTTAAAGTACTTTTTAGGCATTTAAAAGGAACTACTTTTTTTTACAATCTTTTGGTAGAAAATTCAACTATTAATAATTTAATATAGGCTGAAAACTGTCATTTAAATTTTAAAATTTTAATTACTTGAACAACAAAAATTAGTTCGAAGTTTACTAAGTAATTACAACGCAACTATTTGATAAAATATTTTTTCTATGAAGTTGTTAATAATTTATTAAACTTTTAAGAAACGCATGATTTGCGATTATTCCCTAATTCGTTATCTGGTGATGATATGCGCTGTAATAAAATTCGATTTTTAACGGCTTTAAGACCGTAATTTTCCGATGACTTACATTGCAATAAAGGGTTGCGACCCTTACGTAGCCGCGCACGCGAGCGCGCGTCGTTGCCGCCGCCGCCGCCGACGACGGTATTCGAATAAATCACGCATTTTTGTATCGCGGCGCGCTAAGTCTTGGCGCACACATTGCCCGCACGTAATATAGTATTTAATAAGGGGTAGTAAATTAACAGCGCCGAAAACACCCCCGCATTCGAGTGATATACCCCGGGCCGGGCGCGCGCGCCGCCGCCGCCTCTTATGCATGCGCGCACATTACGAATTCTTGCCGGCTCGCTTTTCTATAGTCGGGCAATAAACTAACATCACATTCGGTCGGCGGCCGTGGTTGTCGGCGTTCGGCGAAGGCGCCGGGCTTTGCGCGCCGCATCTCGCGCGATGATGTAATGCGCAACACGCGCGGCGCGGAAGAGACGCTCGGGCGGCGCGAAGGAAGCGCAAGAAGCGGCGGCGGCATCTCGGGATAATGCATTGTCTTATAGCGACGCCGCGCGCGCCGCCCCCGTCGCCGCCCGCGTGGGTTTTCGGCGTTATTTAGTCGTTTGTATTCGATTCCTGCCTTGGGCAACCCTTTCTTCTCGTGCGCGCGTCCTTCAATCCTACAGGGCGTCGTCGCGCCCTTACCGAAAATCGCTCAAACTATGTGGTTAGAATCCGTGCGATTGTAAACACTTGTTATGTGCGCAGGATAACGAGGCGCAGGAAACTACGCCCGGTGCGCGCGGGGGGCGTGCGACGCTGGTTATTAAATATCCTGCGCGAGGGCGAAGGACGTCCCGTTCGAGGAGGTTCGGCTTCGACGACGCCGGCGTGTTCTTCTGAAAAATAACGATAAATATCAGAAATTCGAAACGCGCCCACCTCGAGGGTTGTTCTTCGGGTTTGCGGTGCCGGAGAAGTAATAAAAGTAATAAAAACGGATCACTTTTTCATAAATCGCCGCCGATAAGCGAAAGAAAGGCGCGCGCGCCTGCTATAATTTTTTTTCTTTGCCCGCGTCCGGAATTTATCTGCTTCGGTTCTTTAATGGAAACTGCGCGCCAAAAGGGGTGGCCGCGGCTGCGGCGGCGGCGAAGGAAGCCATTAGTTTGGGCGCTAAGCATAATGGGCCCGCTTTGACTTCGCCGGGATGGATTTTTTTAATATAATAATATCAATAATTTATATAAGCCTCGCGCGCGCCCGGCGCCTCCGTCGCGATTTTTACAGCGCCGCAGGGCCGGAGGACAGCGGGCGATTTAAATTAGGCAATAACAGCGCAGCGGCGCGGGGTGGCCTGGCAATATTTCAGCCTTAATATTTTTCCGCCGCCGCTTTTATTGCGCACCACCGATCGATTCGCTCGGCGGCAATTCGGCAAGATCTCATTTTGTTGTCTTGCAGACGTTGTTGCCGAACTCGCCGCCCCTCTTCGCGCCGGATCGGCTTGTCGTCAACGACAGCAATAGTCTGCTAGCCGCGTGCGGCCCTAACGGCGTGTTGGTCTTCGAACTGCCGCCCCTCACGGCACCGTACGGGACTTTTTACAACAATAAAGATGTCAATTATGTCAGGTAAGCATGCACCGCCGTTTTTTTTTACGATTTTTGCGCGAGTTTCTGCTAGGTGTTCGAAGATTTATGAACTCGCGCGCGTAAAGTAACCCTTTGCGTGGACGAATAAAAGGGTCGCCGGACACCCCCTCGGACATTTTTATGAACGCGCCGCTTTCCGCCCACCCCACCGGCGATTTTTATTCATCGGGTTCGGGTTTTTTTGCGCGACGGCGCGGCGTGGCCGATTCTTGGTGCTCTCATTGTTTCGTCTGGGCGGCGACACACGCATGCCGCATAGGGGGATGGGGGCGCGCAGGGGTGGTCGTCGTGCGTTGCACCGTGCGCTAATTCGCAATTGAAAGTCTGCGCGAAAGTAAACTCGCAGCGGACATCGTCAAGGCTTGTTAAAGTGCTACCCTCTTAACGCGAAGGGGGTGGACGCAATCGATAAATTAGCGAACGGCCATAGGGGTCGTTTGACCATCCCGTCGGCGGAGTTCGGCGCTTTTTTCCCGCAAGGGATTTGTCATGGTGATTTTTATGATTCTGCTGTAAGTGCGACCGTTTGAAAATTTTTTTAATTTGCGGGGATGTTTTTAAAGGTATTGAGATTTTTTGAAGGGGATGTTGTATGGTATTAAATTTTCAATTACATGATACGTTGCTTTGGAATTTCTAGCGCACGGTTTATTTTTTCTTTATTTTTCAAGTTTGAAAAGGGTTTTATTTGATTTTTTTGTTGTTTTATAGTTTACGTAACACTCGGTGTAATTCTTTAGAGAAACTTATACGTAAATGGAAGGTAATAAAATATTTTTTTATATCAAAGTGAAGTCGAGATAGTTGAATTATCAGTATCGAAGTAATTAATTGTCAAAACTGATTAATCAAATCTACTTTTTCGTAAATAACAAAACGATTACTGCACGGATTATAAAAAGCATAGCTTTCAGCGTTTAACAGATATATTTTCTATAATTGTGCACACAAATAAATTTCCTACCCCTCAAGGTGTTGCAGATGCGAGGGTTGAAAGTAAATGTCACATTTTGAAAAACTTACTGAAAAAGTTTCAACGTTTCGGCGAGTACCTCTCGGACGGTTTGCGATATTTTAATTTGCTAAACAGCGTCTGAAAGCCGGCTAAATTTAGCATCGGGCGCGGCGCGTAATAAATTTTTCTTACGCCGGGCGGCGGCTGATTTCGCGTCTCTTAATTACGGCCGAGAGGTGAGCGCGTTTCGCGCCGAGATAATGAAGAATTAGGAACGACAAAACTACATTAATTAATTAATCCGCATTAGGCGTTGCGCGCTCGCACGCCGCGACCGAAAGAACTCGAGATTGCCATTTGCGACGGTGGCACCTTCACGTCGCCGCCGCCCGCGCCGCCTCTTCCGCGCGCCTCTCACTTAAACTTGCGCAATAACAATGCGGAACTTGCGCGATAAATAATCGTAATGAGTATATATTTTCGTCGCGGATATATTTCGTATAATATAATTTATACGGCGGCGGCGGCATGCGGTGACGACGGCGGCGATGGTGGGGGGCGCGACGCGGGTGACTTCAACGAACGCATCGAGGTGCTCGCGCGCGCTGTGGGAGGCGCTCCGGGGGCGGGGAGGGCGGCACATCGGACGCGAAAGACAAAAGTCGGGACGCGGCGCGCGCCCGTGCATCGCGGATATATGTAATAAAAGATTAGAATTGCAAAGCGCGGCGGCGGCGGCGGCGAGTGGATATATTTCGGCGCAGGCGCCCCCGTTAATCCGGTGTTATATTGCCTAAGTTTTAAGAGAGGCGCGCTAAATACCTGCCGCCCCCACGCCTTTCTTCGCGCGCACGTTTCGCTTGCGAATAGGCGAAATACAAATAATTGTACACCTGGCGGGTGGGCGGCGAAGCGAGCGGTATATCGCGACTGGGGTGCAGGGTGGTCGCTTATCTACTTGGGGGCGGTAGTGCTATCGTTGCGAAAATCAAGAGTATTAAGTTATCTTGTATTATTTGTGATTGTTGTCTGTTGCGGAAATTTGAACGCATCAACTTCAACTGCAAATTAGGTAGAAACAAATTGAGATATTTCTATTTGACAATTGGTGGATTGTAAGAAATTGAATTGTTTTTGGGGTATTATAAGACTGTCTCATTTACAGTGTTTTAGTAATAAACAGATTTGTATTGAAATTCAGATGAACTTTTAAAATGGCGTACAAAAAAAACGATGTGCTCGATGCATATGGTGTTGAATAATTGACAATTTCATTAGTTATTATATTTTTTCCAGTGCATCAAATTATCTCGGTAAGTTTTCTTTGTTTTTTTTTTTCATTTCAGAAAATATCTACTAATAGAGAATAAAAAATTTTATCGGTTTAAAAACATTACATCTAAATGGTTTTTTGTAACTATGATTTGCACAATTGTAATCTATCAGCGAGATACGGTGATTCATTACACGCTGCGTGCATTAAAAAAATGTTTGGCTCGTCCTTTTTCGTCGACGCTTCTCGCCGCCCCCACCTCGCTTACTCGCATCCTGATAATGTTCATTGTCGTTTTCGGCGCGGTCTGTGACGTCGTTCTTCTCGACTTCCACGCGTTCTGCGCTTTGTCATTTGGCCGCGCGTTTCCAATTCGCTTAATGCGCCGAAAAACCGCTGCCGCCGCCGCCCGAAAGATATCGCCGCGTCCAGCGGTGCGCGCTATCTGCGGGGGCGTTCGACTATTTTTTTTTTAATCGTTCGTTTTATTTTCCCCCATCGACCGGAAGCCGGAAGACCCTTAGATGCGGCCGTGGGGGTGAAATGCGAGCTGGGCGCAAAAAACTCATTACCCGAGATTTTTTAATCAATTTGTTCGCGTTCGGCGGGCGGTGGTTGTCTTGCGGGCGGTCGGGGTCGTAAAACACCGAAGGCGGTGATTTTTTCGGGCGGCGGACGACGCCGCGCGGTTTTGATCGCCCGCCGCCCGCGGAAACAAACCGCCGCCGCCGCGCTCGCCACGCGCCATTTAACAAGACCACCACTATAATTCTAATTACTTTCGGTTTTTCTGCGTCCTTTGCGACGCACACCCGGGTTTTTGGTTTCTTCGCCTGGCTTTGGGCGTCGATCCGAATTGCTTTTTAATTTCGCTCCGCAGCTCGGAGCGGCAATTTGACGGGGACGGCGCATGGTTTATAATTGTGCGCGGGTCGTTAACGAATACGTTTTTCCGATACATAAAGTCGCACGGTTTGGAAATATTCAGATTTTCATAATAAATTGAGCGAAAATGAAAAATATATTTATTGTGCGGATTTTAATAATTAATTGCAGACGAACTAATTGAGCGAATTTAATTATTTTTTTCTTGGTTGATGGGGAATGTAATTAGGTTTGGAACAACAATTTTTTTATTTGTGCAGTTTATAGTTTAAACAATGTTATTATTTTTCTGACATTTTGTAACTTTTGTCGCTTTTGTAATAATTTATAATTTTGGCAAATTTGCAAAGTCAGTTTTTAAATTGATTATACTGAATGTTGTCGAGAATTTATTCCAGTTTAAAATATTTGTTGAATGAGTGAAATATTTTGCAACTTTTTTGGTAAATTAGTAGAATTAGTAGTTAATTATGGACGAGTTAATTAACTGAATTCTGCGAATTTTAAAATATTGATAGAAAATTTAACTGTTTAAATGTATATTTAGAATTAATTTGCACAGCGTATATTTTAAGCAATATTTCTATATTTCTGAAACTTTGTTTCGGCTAATTTACAAAGTCAGTTTTTTTTTGATTTTTTGCTGATTCCTGTTGGCAATTTAATCTAGTTTAGTATATTTTTTGAATTATTTAAATATCTTAGGAGTTCTATCAATAATTAGCGAAATTATGAAACATTGCATTGAAATTGAATGAATTTTAATCAGCGGACTTTTTGTAAGTAATTGTGGACGAAGTAATTGACTGAATTTGACAATCTTTATAATGATTGATAGGGCATATAACTGTGTTTAAAAGTATATTTAGTATTAATTTGTGCAGATTATAGTTTAAGCAATATGTTTATATCTCGGAAACTTTGAAATTTTAGTCTTTTTTTTAGAAAGTATTTGTTTTGGTTAATTTCCAAAGTCAGTTTTGAATTTTTCTGCTGAATGTTTTCGAGAATTTTATCTAGTCTAGAACATTTTTTGAATCGTTTAAATAGTGCGCGAGTATAGTAAAGAATTAGCGAAATTATAACACATTGCATCGGAATAGCACGTAGCAGATCTTAAAAAATAATGCGCGGACTTTAGTAATTAATTGCGTACGAAGTAATTGATCGAATTTTACGATCTTTATAAAGATTAATAGGAGAAACATTTCTGTGTTTTAAAGTACCCGTATAACACATCAACGACCGCGCGTCGTCGGATCGACGTCGACCCGGAATATTCGACATTCATAGGACATTGAATATTAGGGCTTTATTTTTTGTCTGCGCCGGTGTGAAAATTGTAATTAAAACTTATTTTACGCCTTTACACACGTAAAACGTAAACACTTCAGACTTCAGACCGGAAATAGAACTGACAACCATTGAAGAACAAAACGAACCTGGATGAACACTTAACAAGTACGACCACTGGACCTTTGATATCGTCCGATATCGGCTGCGAGCGTCGTCGAATATCAGATTGTGCTGTATGGGTATATTTAGAAGTAATTTGTGCAACTTAGAGCTTAAACAATATTTCTATATCTCTGAAACTGTAATTTTAGTCGTTTTTTTTCCGAAATGGTTGGTTTAGGTTAATGTACAGTCAGTTTTTGAATTGTTTGATCTAGTTTTTTTTTGAATGATTCAAATACCGCGCAAGTTTCGTTGAGAATTAGCGCCATTATAACACATTACATCTGACTAGCACGTGACAGATCTTAAATTTCAATGCTCGGACTTTAGTAATTAATTGCGGACGAAGTAATACACCCAATTTCACGATCTTTACAAAAATTGATAGGGAAAATAACTGTGCTCAAAAAAGATTAATTCGTACCGCCTTATAGTTTAAGCAATATTTACATACCTCTGAAACTATAATTTTAGTCGTTTTTTTTTAGAAATTGTTAGCTTGAATAAATGTACAGAGTTAGTTGGATTTTTCTGCTGAATGTTGCCTAGAATTTAATCTAGTCTGGCACAATTTTTTGAATCATTCAAATACCGCGCGTGTTTCGTCGCGAATTAGCGAAATTGTAACACATTGCATCGAAATGGCGCGTGGCGGATTTTTCCCGGCGCGCTCGCTTTCGCAATAAAATACAATTTAAGGTCGAGAATGCGCGGAGCGGACACGATGAACCGTTATGCGATGTTATAAAACGCTAATTATTCTTTTAATTAATGTAAACATTTTCATAAATAAAGAGCGCGCGGGCGGCGCGCATTTTTCTCATCTTTCGCGAGCGCGCGCGCGCGTTGCATTAAAACGCGTCTCTCGTCGCCGCGCGTAATAAAATAAATAAAAACGAATACGAAACCGAGAAAGGCGAGAGCCCTCGGCAGGCCATCGTCGACGGAGGAGTAATATATTCGCGTGCATGACACGGGGGCGGCGGCTGTGAGGCGGGAGTCGTCAGCGCCGCGCCTCGTCGCCAAAGACCTGGCCGAGACCTGCGCGCGCGTCCCTCGGCCGACGTTAATTTTTCCTAATTAGCCGAGGCAAAAGAGCATTATTACATCTGACTGTTGCCGACGGCGGACCGCGCGCCTAAATAACAAACACGCGTGGCGCGGGGGCCGGGGACGGCGGAACGTTCCATCTCTCGACCGGCGCGCCGACGGCGGCGCTGGTCATTATTATAAATAAAGTATAAAGTTTCAAGTGGGCGAGGGGGCGGCGGCGGGCGGCACGTCATAATTTCAGTCCTGGACGACTTCTCGAATAATTTTTCCTGCTTTTTACGCTGCGCGCGCTAACGTTCTCTGCGGTTTTTGCATTATTCTAACAAAGAATTATTCTTATAACTGGCGGATTGCGTTCTCGTTTTGGCGCGGATAACAAACACGCGCCTTGGGGCTTCGGGATGGGAAAACTATTTGAGATGCGTCGGGTTGTAGAGAATTTTATAGAGCTTGTATGTATTTTTAGAATTTTTAAACATCTTTATTACGCACTCAATTAATTGGAAAAGTGGGCGATGTTGTATTATCTTCTTAGTGATTTTGATCTGTTAACTTTGTCTTTTAGTAACTTCAAATTACGAATACGAAATCTTCTCTAATCAACGTGATTTCATTAGGAATTTTAGTGGCAATTAATCACTTTCTGGAAAATGTCAAGTATACATCACCAGTGCTTCTGTTTCAACATTTTGAATACGGAAATTTTGACAGTTTATAATTATCATAGTCATTAAGCTATTTTAACGGCACCAAATACAATTGATTGAGAACTTAATTACTTGTCACACACATTTTACATAATTCAAATAGCTGAATTACTTAAATTGTAATCAAGGAAAACACATGTTTTTTCGTAAATTCACTGC
>JAODGE020013532.1:0-13099 GCA_027574965.2 Ecitophya simulans | reverse complement strand
ATTGATGTAAGTCAGAAATACAACTCAAAATGCGCAATTTACAAAATACAAACCAGGCAATCCAAACGAAATTTATTTTGTTCAGCTCGCGTATAACTGTTATTATTTATGTTTGTTAAATTGGCATTCTTTCCAAACATAGGCAATTTATATGTACTGTACTGCTATAACCAAAAACGGTATATTGGTTCCCATTAGAAATATTTTGCACCCCTTTGCGTTTACCATAAATAATTTAGTAATGGTCAAGAGTTCGAACAAAGGAAATGCTTGTTGTATGTTAGGCAAATATAGCAATACATCCAATTTTTAATGTATATTTAATTTTATTATAACAACTTAAATAACCATTTATGTTATCAGTTTACAACTTGGAAGTTTCCTTTTATGGTATTAATTTAATGGTGATCTTTATACACAATTGTGGAAATTCATAAATAATAAACCGCAAAATATATATATCCATAAGTACCAATGTTTATGGTAAAATTTGGTCAAATTATTTAATGTTTTAATATAAGAATTCCCTAAAATGTATAAAAAGCCAGACGATGTATGAAACATCAACAGTATCCACAGAGCTTACATTACCAAACAGTCGCATATCTTTATAATGTTGCTTCTTGGCAAGCTCATCACACTCTTCATGTTAGCCAGTTTGTCGGCGAAGTTTACTGAACAGAAATCGGAGCGAATTTATGGAGGTGTCTTAACGTCAATATTGAACTATCCGTTTTTGGTTTCGCTTAAAAAACTTGACAAAACGCATTTTTGTGGTGGTTCCATTATCAACATCGACACCATACTCACTGCTGCTCACTGTGCCCAAGTCCCATTCCAGAAACTGGTTGCTGATTGTGAGACCAACGAAGACGATTATGGTTATGTGCGTACAGTGCAGTGGATCAAAGTTCATGAAGAGTACCATAGAATAAACGACATTGCTATTATAAAAGTATGTATATGCAGAGCAATCTTTTTTTTTAACATAAGCACAGAAAAATGCACTTACAGGTCAACGAGGAGTTTGTTTTTGGCCCGGGGGTTGGGAAAATACAACTCAATGATGCGAAATTAATTCCTCCAGGTACTAAGGCGGTAGTGGTTGGCTGGGGAATCAGCAAGGAGGAGACAGAAAGCACGCCCTCGTCTCAAACTTATCCCTTACCAGTTGCTGTAACGCAAACTATCGCTCACGCGAAGTGTCGCACGTTTTTTTGGGGACCCCTAACGGATTCAGACATCTGCGTACAAGATGCAGATAGAGGCTCGTGTCAGGGTGATTCGGGCGGACCGCTCATCATTGATAATCTACTAGTTGGAATTACATCCACGGGTCACAGGTGTGTTAATTTGATTAATTACAATGTGTAAAAGCAAAGCATCAATATTTTTTTTGGTCCAATAAAAAAATCAATAATCCATTAAATCGTCTGTACTCATTGTCAATCATAAATGAAACATTTATTAAACATATAACACAATTTTTCGTGCAAATGCAGAATCTCCAAATAGTGAATGTTTGGATTGCCAATAGAATTGCAATAAAAATCGCCCCGAAATTTGAAAATTGAAATGATAGTTAAATCTTGTTTTCTTTTCTTGCATTCATATTCTGGCCTGCGATTTACTACTTATCGGTTAATGTGGTTGACATTTTATGGTTGATAACCGGTTATTTTCTGAATAACAAGTTTGCAACGTTCTCTATACAGCGACGCAAGCGCTGAAAGTCTTAAGAATTGTTAAAAATTGAAAGTCGTTGCGATAAATGCGCCAGATAGTTTAAGTTATATATTAAGTATATTCGGCTGTATAAACTAGTAAACGCGTAGAACAGTCGTGTAAATAGTCTAAACATAAGTTAGTTTTTTTCCACGTCGACGTCGCCGGCGGCACCGTCAACGTTCGAATCGCAAGCGAACTTCTTTCTGCGTTTCGCGTCCGGGCAATACTTAACGTCGACGAAACGAATCGACGCGAAGATGGCGGCGATCTCGCGCATGAAATATCCCAGGCCTTCGGCGACGGGGTCGCAGATGTCTCTCAGCGTCGTCGCGACGTTGTAAAGGAAAATCAACGGCGGCTGCACCAACGCGTTGAACGTGGTCGCCAATAATGGTTTGATGCAATAGTCCGAGAATATCTGCAGAACGCCGACGGTCAATGGCCGCACGAAACTCTGCAGCGCGGACCTAAAACAGAATCCATCGAAAGCCGGTTAGGTCGGGCCTTGGGACGTGCCGCACCTCGCGCGAACCTCAGCAACTGCAGGATGAACGACGTGATGAACGAAAAAATGATGTGCACGAAGCCGAACGTCTCGGCCCAAAACTTCGCCGTGTAGTTCTCGGTCTTCTCCGCGAGTATCTCGGTCATTATCACCGGCGGGCAGTCCGTGGTGTGATAATACGCCGAGTTGCCGTGGTCGAAATAATACACGTCCACTCTGGTCACGCTGTCCAACTGGCCGGCGGCCGCCGGAATCTTATTCGTCGCCGATGACCGGCGATAGATGGTCTTCTTCTGCATGCGAACGCTCGCGTCTATCACGGGTTCGCTCCTCATGCAGGTCGAGTTCAGGTGCAAACTGGGAACGCATTGTTGGGCGTCATCGTTGCACTTCTCGTTCCTGTAGAGCAACTGCGCCTCTCGCCGTCTTTTCCGACTCCTGGGCGACGTGTTCGTCGCCACGGTGGTGGTGCACGGCTGTAGGTCATCCACCAGATCGAAAACGACCCTCTGGAACGTTGTTAGCAGTTCGTAAATATTCTAGGCATTAAGTCAAGGAACGCGTTTACTTTGGGCGCTGCTTCGGATTTGGGTTGTAGGATGTTTATCCGGTACAAATCGACATTCTGGGCGTTCAGCAATGTGTGTTCGGGTGTTTGGATATTGGCCGACACTCCGGTGTCGATGTTCTTGGGCGTTTTCGTGAAGAGGCTCGAGAGTTTCTGTATGGGATTGCGAATGTTCACGTTCGAGTCTTTACTCTTCGACGGATTCGCGTTTTCGTCGTTGGGATCGCTCGGTTCGATGTACACCGCAATACTGTCGGTGGCGAGTGAACTTAATTCGGAGTAATCTCTAGGTGTGTTTGCGGACAGAGGTTTTGCATTGGGATCTTGGACTAGTCGTTGTATAACGGCTTTTTCGTCGCAGTCGATCTAAACATTTGCATTTGTTTTACCAATCGGAAGATTTTTATAACAAGTCTTGCCACAAACTTCAATTATAGATGTACTCCGCGTCTCAGCGTCTTCTGACTGACTCGACGTTGAAAAGTCTTGGAGATATGTCGGAGATTCTGGTCCCATTAGATTGATAACTGTACGCAGTTCATTTTGAATGTTCTCTACGCGTCCTGCGTAACAAAAGTACTAAAATAGAATAGTTATACTTAAGTGCCAAATATTAATCTAAAATGTGGGTTTAAACCAGACGTGCACTTCCGGTTTAGAAACGGGACATTTTGCAGTTCCATTGGTTCTCGACGTTTTGGTTTTGGATAAATAACGCCAAAAACTGCTCGATCGACTTCTACGATTTTTGCTCAATTTTAAAGAATTAGAATAGTGGGAAGAGGAATCACCGATTTTTGAGAGGATTTCCACCAAAAACACATCATTTTCACCAGTTACAACAATGACTATTATTGTACTATTACTATCCCCTCACCGTTAGTGTGCATTCCTCGACTTTTCGTAGCCGGTCCCTTTTTAAGCGTCATGACGGGATAAATCAGGTGGACAAGTAAATAATGACGGTCGCGCTCTCGTGACATTTAGAGTTTTAATTCACAAATTGTTTAGTTGTTGTCGAAGTTCAATAAATAGTAATAAATCGTTTGTAAAATGTAAAATGTTTGTATTTGCGTGTCCTCATTGTATAATTCATTAACTGCGAAAGCCGAACTCGACGCACCTCAACTCCTCCGCTCGCCGGAATTCAACAACGATATGTCTTACGGTTTGTCTGTTAGTTATTAGATTAGTAAGTATATGCGTGAACAGAGTCGAGAAGCGAACGGAGAGCGGAATGCCGTCGCACGTTCGACTGGTTTTTGCTTCGTTTGGAGCTTAACTTAGTAAGTACGTTGACTAGATAACAATATTGTTTGCGGTGGCTATTGAGAGTGCTCGTATATAATTTGTCGTGGCGCAAATTGAAATCTTTAACAAACCAAACAGTTCGGAATGCGTCGCGGTGAGTCCACACTCTCCGATTGATCAAAGGAAACGAACGCCTTATACATCCTAGACATTTAGTACATCGTTAGTTGTATGGAATAGTAATGTTTCGGTTCAGGCATCGCGACGCCAACTGGCTCAGTCATGTGCACGTTGTCGCGAGTTGTTCGGATGTGTATATAAAAATTAATGCTTATTGCGTTCACGAATTCAGTCACACACCGAAAGGCAAAACGATACACACACGACGACGCGAAAGCTAGCTCGAACAGGGTCGATTAATGGTCAAACGGTTTCGCGGTTGGCGCGATTCGTCGTAGAACGACGTCTAGACGTATTGATTGGCGTCTTTGTGCCGCAGCAGCGGCTGCTGCTCGACGTTGCGATCCAGTTCGTAGCTGGTCATCCAGTCCTGCACCTGGGGCTTCACCAGACCGCAGCCGCACTCGAAGAACTCCGCCGCGTTCATCACGGGCCCCTTCGAGAACGGACTCCGGCCGTGGTTGTTGATGAAGTGCGCGTAGCGACTCTTGTTCATGCGTTCGTTCGCCGTCATCCCAAGACACGATATCTGGACAAATCATTCGCATCAGACGCCATTGGACGGAAGGAGCGCGAGGGCGGCGGCCAACTCACTTGGTAAATTTGACATATCAACAACATGAACACCCACGCGAAGTGCAAGAGAGCGTTGCCGGCGATGAACGCGATCCACGCGTCGCATCGCCCCAGCGTCGTCACCACCTGCCAATAGCTCTCCGTCGCGTTGATCGCGCAGCTCGGCTGACTCGCCCAGAACTGCGTCGCGCCGAATATCATCTGCGCGCACATGACGACCAGACACGCGAGGAACCCGACGAAGTGCCGATGGTTCTTCGCGCCGATGCAGTTCGCCACCCACGGGCAGTGGTGGTCGAAGCGCGCCACGCACTTGTTGCACACCGAGCAGTGCTTCGAGCGCAACGGACGGCGCACCAGGCACGTCGAGCAGAAGATCGCCGGCTCGAAACCGCCGGGGCCCTCCTCCGACAGCTCGATTATGGTCTGCGACAGACGAAGCTTACGAATTGCGCCCGCGCCGAGCGAGAGTATCAAACCTTAAATCGTACGTCTTGCGTTGCGACGATGGTGCCGGCGTCCGAGCGCCACGACTTCAAGAAAAAGTACCACAGCGCCAGCGAGCTCGTCACGAACACGAAGTTGACGAGCAGCGTGGTGCTGGGCATGACGAAGATGAACCAGGTGATGTAGAACCACGTCTTCGTCGACAGATAAATACTCAGCGGCAGGATCACCATCAGGCGATCGTCGAACAACACGTCGCCGGCATAGTTCAGCACGATGTACATGCAGAGGAATAAAAACAGCTTGATGAGAAACAGGAGGTCGGAGGCCAGGATCAGACCGGCGATATAAAACGCTAAAAAGGGTGTGCCGACCATACACCACCATCTCACTCGCTAAAAATAAATGCCACAATCAATTAATCAGACATATTGCCACGTCCGCCAAATACTGGTAAACTAACTTTGTCTTTTGCTATTCTAAAAATTACGTTTCTGGAGCGCTGCGTGCTCATGTTCTCTTTGACCTTCTCGGCGACCTTCTTCCCGACCCACACGGACGTCACGTACGATTGCAGCATTGATAACGGCGTGTCGCCTCTGTGATTAGGTATATTCAGATTTGCTTGTCCCTGCAACAAAACGATTAGCTTTCGGTTTCTGCCCGTGCGAAGATAAACTCACCACTAGAATTAACGTGCTTATAGCCTGCGTGTTTCTCGCGAGGATCGCCCAGTGCAGCGCCGTGTTGCCCTGGTTGTAGTCCGCCAGGCTCGTGTTCGCGCCGAGCGTCAGCAGCACCCTCGTCGGGTCCAGCGTGCACATTTTCCAGCAGCTCCACATCAGCGGCGACATGCCGCCCCTGTCCTGCGAGTCGGCGCTCACGCCGCGCGCGACGAAGTACGCCACGACGGCGGTGTGCCCGAACTGCGCCGCCAGATGTATGCACGAACAGCCTTCGGCGTCCTGCACGTTCGGATCGGCGCCGGCGTTCATCAGGATGACGACGGCGTTGAGGTGGCCCTGTCGCGTCGCCCAGTGCAGCGGCGTCGCGTTCAGCTCGCCGCCGATCGCGTCGACCTCGGCGCCCTTGTCCAGGAAGAACTTCATGATGTTGCGGCGATTGTTTATCGCCGCCCAGTGCAGCAGCGTGACGGTCTCGCCGTCGCGCTGGTTGACGTTGTAGCCAGCCTCGACCAGCTCCTTCACTCGAGTGTAGGCCCCATACTGCAGCAGTGAGTGTGCGATCAGTGGTTGTCAGGCAGTGCGTCGCTTGTTTCTGTTCGCGTCTCACCTGCGTGGCCTTGACGATGTCGAAGCCGCCGTAGTCCTGCTCGACGACGGGCACGACGGGCTCCTTGGGCACGAGGCTGTGGGCGTCCTTGTCCGTCTCCACGCAGCCGCCGGCCGACGCCGCCGCGCCGCAAGTGTTCTGGTACATCGCTGCGCGCCCGCCCTCGCCGCTAGACCGTCGCGCCCGGGGCCCTCATCAAAACTTACTCGGCGACGGCGCGAGCAGGTTAGTCGTGCGCGTCCGAAACTCCGGCGCTTCGGCGCGATCGATCCGATTGTTGATGAAGGATGCGCTCGAAGCCTGTGTCGCGTGAAGACGGTCGCGAGCGGCTCGCGCGCTGCTGCCCTCGCGCGGCGCGCAAACGAACCAAACGTTCTGCTCAACTTTTCAACTCTTTTCGGCTAATTTTGCCAATTAGCGCCGACGGGTGCCCGACGAGTGCCAGGTGCGAGCCGCGCGCACTTCGCGCGATAAGATAACGAAACGCGTGACGCAACATCGGCGAACGTTTTTGCAATCGTTCCTTTAATCGCCGGCGATTGTTTCCTGCCGTCTTGCATCACGCCGCGTCGGATGCGTTAGTGTGTCAGACGAATGTGGGCAATTTTTTCTCTTCATTCTTCATTCATCTCCTCCGCTCGCCGCTCCGGCCGATCGTCGCGCAGACAGAATGCACGGCACGCACCTTAGCTCCTAATTTACAATCCAATCCAGTTTAGTGGCATTAGCTGCGACTCGCGCGTCGTTCAGCCGGACGCGCGTGCGTTAGAAAAAGATGCATTTGGTCGCACGACGGACGCGAGAAACTCGACAAAAACGCAGCGCGCCTTAAACGACGCACACAAACTTGTCGGAGCTTAACGCTTTCTTTCCTCCTATCCGTCCGAAATCGACTGGTTGCCATCCAGAAGTTCGGCGTTCATAATTTTCCGTTCGGCCGCTGATTGTTCGCCGGGCGTGGAAACGACGTTTCGTGCGGCGTTCGCGGCTAAAGATGGTAAACGTGGTGAAGCTTGCCTATTTATTGCGCGTGCCAGCTTATGCGACGCGCCGTTTCCGCGAATCGCGAGCGCGTCGACGTTCGACGATGTGTGCGTTCTCAATTAATTTATGGCCTCGCGTTTTGTCACACCTCGGACGCATTCAAACGCACGCCGCGAGCAGCAGGATTCGATGAAACGGCTTAACGCGTCGGATGGCACGAATTGACTGTAAATGGACAAGACGCGCCTAGCCGTTCGCGCCCACTTGCGCAACGCGATCGGCGCGTGAGCGCGAAACGCGACGCCAAAATCCTGCGAGGATAATTAAAACGTAACAGCGAGATTTATGCGCGCCGCCAACGTGCGACCGCGACGAGCCGAGCCGTCTGGCGCGTTATATCCGTTGGTTTTGCCCACCGCGATGATATCTCGGCGGAATTTTTATATCGTCCAACATCGCGCGGCTCGCATGCAATTTGTACTCATCACGGGCGCGCACGCGCACGACGCGCGGTCCGCTCCGCCGAACCGATTAATATTCGCGCGTTTGCGCGAGTTTTCGCTTACAAATTGCTCGGAGAAATTTGCACATCTCGTGAGTCATGGTCGGACCCTCTGCTCCGATTTATAATTTCGTCAACGGACTTCTTTCTTTCGTCCGTCTGCGGCGCGTTCGGCCGTGTGCACTCATTGTTGCCGTTTATCGCATATTACTCCTGCGGCAGAGTCGAAAACCGACGCCGGACTCTGGATCGCCAAATTACGATCCTCTCGCGAGGCCTTCCATTCTAGGCAAATTGTTCCGCCGACGTATAATTAACTAACATTAAAATATTTTATAGTTTTGCATGCGCGCCTCGAACGCGCTCTTAATAGATTTAATTTGAATTAATTGCTCGTAAACATCGTAAACATTCGTATAACGATTTATTTCCGTCGGACGAGGACGCACAGTTTTGGAGAGGAGTTTGGCAACATTTAATTGTCTGACCATTTTCGGTGTTTAGCGAATCACCGGGAAGGAACGAAAATCTTCGTCGTTTTCTTAACTTCCTTCCACCTTGCCGTCAGACACCACGCTTCCTAATCGGGGATCCAAGTTTTATTATTATTTATAAGTTTATCATAATCTGGGTATGCATTGGTAACTAACACTTTTTTCTAATGTCAGGGTAAAGTAAAACTTTATACAAAAAAAAAACTTTCTCAGACAATTCTCACAATTTTTTATTACCATAAAAGTTTATTCGTGCAAATACTGTTAACATTACAGTGACAAAATCAATGACACGATGGATACGCACGCAATCATTTTCGAACAAAGAAATAAATTAACTAGACTACTAAACTGTCGTCGATCGTCGTCTTAATCTAGGCATCTTAATTAAGTGTTATCCTAACTTAACGCTATTTTACATTGTGTACATAAAGCCTCTTGAAATTTCGATTTAAAGCCTCTCCGTTCAACACGCGTCCACCTAATCCTTCCGATCGTCTTTCTCCACGCGCGCCTCCTCCACAACGCCCTTGTGGTACTGCTCCCCGGGTGTGCCGTCCGGCGCCACCTGAAATTCGGCAACCAGCTCAGTCTCTTTGACGTCGGCGTCGTCGTCGTCTTCGTCCGCGCTCGTGGTCGTCGTTGCGTCAACGTCGCGAGGTTCTTCCGTCGTGTCGATTCCGTCTATGGCACCGTATCCGGTCTGCACCAGGTCGGTCAGAGTCAACGCGCTCAAATCCAACGCCCGCCCGCGCACGCTTATCGTCCTGGCGATCGGATGATACTCCTCCTTCTTGCGGTAGCCGTGGAGGTGCTTGACCGGATAGTCCTTGTCGTACTTCGCGATGTCCTTGAGCTCCTGCACGTTGATGCCGAACAGCTGCTTGGCCGGCCCGTAGGTTTTGACCTTCGAATGGCCCTGGATGATGAGATACATGGGTCCGCGCAGCGGCTCCGCCGGCTGCTTGTAGTGCCTAAACAGGGGGTCCGTCGTCAGCGTCGGCGCGGTCGTCGTGGGCGTCGCGCTGGCCGGCGTGGTGGTCGTGGCGTGCGGCCGCGTGGTCGCCTTGGGGATGTTCGCCAGGAAGGACGCCATCGTGGACGGCACGTCGGCATTCGGCTCCTGCGCTTTGGGTTTGGGCGGCGCGACTTCCTTCTTCAGCAGGGCGATGAGGTTGCTCGACGTCGGCGCGACCTGCATCTCCGGCTGGATGTGCGCCTCCGGCTTGCCGATGTTCACGTAGGTGTGCATCGCGTCCATGTGGGCGTTCTCCACCTTGCCCATTTTGTACATCGCCTGCGGTCGGACGCTGCTCGACGTCGGCCGCCTGTTCTGATTGTGATTGTGGTTGTGCGGTTGATGCGCAGCGACCAAAGGCGTCCGCCACGTTACGCTCGTGGAATCGGCCGCGTGATAGCTTTCGTCGTCTCTGACGTCCCTGACGTAGTTGGAGATGGTGCTCGAGTGGTGGATCAGGTTGGCCGGTTGGAGTTGCACGTGCTGGAGGCTCACAGACGACTCGGTGGTCGACGCGCGCACGTGATTCGTTTCCGTTCGCGGCAGCGGAGGCGGCATCAAGATGGTATAGGGTATCTGGGATTGGGGCGCGCCGCCGGCGCCGCCACCGACGCCCTTGTACCTGTCGTGCTTGCTCTTCGGATACGCCGAAGAAGGGAAGTAGTAGGGATTCGGGAAGTAGATTCTTTCTCTTTGGCTTTGGTAATGATTCTGCGTGAACTTCGCGCCGTTTTCCACGTACTTGAGGTACGGGTCGTGGACGTCCCGTCTGGCATCGGCGGCCGGCTTCTTCGAGCTGACGCCCAGGACGAGAATCTCCGTCTTCTGGTTGGCCTCCTCGCCGCCGCCGCCGCCGCCGGCCTCTTGCTTGCCGCCTTCCAGTCCCGGCTGGGAGTCCGGCTTCCTCGACGCCGGATCCACCCAGTAGTGCACGTGCTCCAGCATGGGCGGCACGTAGTCGTACGTGGGGTCGTTCTTGAGCGGATCGCCGCGCCCGATCGGCGTCCACTGCTCGTAGTCCATGCGCGGCGAGAACGCCGGTCGCGCCTCCTGGAACTTGGCGGCGTTGTCTGCGGGCAGGGAGCAGAGCGACGACAGTCGATGAGCAAATCGGCGCGGCGAACAAAAGAACGGCGGCGCGCGCGCGAAAGTATTCGGCCATCATCGGCGGCGAGATATGCGCGAGGTGCGCGCGCAGCGTGCGGCGCGTCGTGCATTATCGTCTCTTNGGAATTCATATTAGCGCGCCGGCGCGACGCACGCGGCGGCCAATAGCCGGACAATGTGTGCAGCGCGCATGTGACACACTAACCCATAGAGCACTGAAATCTTAAGCGACTTAAGCCACTTAGCGGAACAGCATCAATGGTATCTGTGGCTAAATAGATTTAAGTGTATCAGAATGGGACGCCCGCGACGCGCATGCTCATCGTGCCGCGGTGCGCGATACCAGAGGCGCGTTTCGGTGACACAACTCGACAATTAAAGGAAGTTCTGTGTGCGCGAGGCAAACGACGAGTTATCTTTATATTTAAAATGCATTAACGACTTGACGTCCGCACCACTTAAACGCAGCGTCACAACGGTGTTTTTTTTTTTTGCTGCGAGAAAATCGCTGCCGGTCGTTTCACGTTACATCGGCTATTTAGGATATTCACCTGTGGCTTGTTTTGTCGAATTCTTGATTAAGTCGCATTCGAGCACGCCCATTATCGAATACATCACCGCCCACACGAAGAGCCACCGTCGGTTCTTGTGTCTCATCGCTGCGATTTTATCTGGAAAATAAATAATTGATTAGTTAGTTGATAATTATGATACTTCGGAGTATTTTCACGTGCCCAACTCCACTGAAATTGTTTCAGACATGGGATATCGCTTTCTTTGTCACACATTTTGAAACTGTTTAAAGGGGACGCTCCTACAACGCGTATTTAAAATTGACAACTTATAAAATATTGCATCGATTCCTCTGTATAATGGTTTACAAAACAGTAATTCGATTAATCGCTTTCAGTGCACCAAAACACAACAGAATCGTTTAGAAATAAACAAACATTTATTTAGAAGTACATATGTTCGTCTGTAATAAAATTTGCCACTGTTTATGACGTATTAGATTAAATCTTGATTTTGTTTTAATATTTGACATTTCTTTACATTATGTTTCATGCTATTCTTCGGCGTGCTTCCGCTCTTCACCTTTTTCGAATCCATTTTCTTCTTGTAGGGTTTGAAAGGTTGTACTAAATGTTAACAAAAACGCAAAAAAACACACACACACACACACACACACAAGAAACTGTAGCATAAGGTAAATGAAAGCGATAAACAACAAAGTGCCGAATTTCTATACAGTTTTGATTAGTTGTTTTAATAAATCGAATAATCGATATGCAACGATGCAATAATTTTATGTGAATATATCGAAACAAATTTAAAATTTCAAAGGTTTACATTGAGCGCCACCTTTAAACAGATTCGACTTTTCACGCTGGCCAATCAGAAGCTTTGATTTTCGTCCGACTTATTGCGCGGGGAGCTGAACATTTCGCACAATATTCCGACTGCGCATGCGTCAGGTTGGCTGTTGGCTGTAGATTTTGGAGTTTTCGTCTGCTCCGGCACGCTTTTCGGACATTGTCGAAACAAAGCGTCTTCGCAACGCCCACGCGCAAAAAGAAAGGGGGCGCACAATGAGCGATTTATTACGTCGGACGTTATCAGTTTTATCGATCGCGCAGCCCGCAGACGGGCGGGCGGATTCGATGAGTCATCTCGTGTAACAATGAAAAAATAAACCACACACAAAAAAAAACCCATCCGCGGATCATCGATCTGGCACAAGAGTCAAGAGCGGCGGCCCGTCGAATAAAATGTATTGCATGCGCTCGGACTCGGCCTCGCATACAATTAGAATAGAATCGTTCGGGTTGCGTCGGGTTGAGACGTTCCTTTTATCTCCATGCGCGCGCGCGCAGCCGCACGACGAATCGTGACCGGCGCCGGCGCCGACGCCGGCGTCGAAAACACACAGTCGACGAGCCGTCAATGCACACACTTGGGATGCAAACCAAAAAGCGTTCGGTTTTATTGTTATTATACCAAGTGCGAATTGTTAATCGGCGCGCGCGTTTTTTTAATTATTTTTTTCTCGGCGGGATTTTGTTTTTTACCGCGCGCGCCGCGTCGTGATCCGCGTCTCTCGCGAATGACGGGCGATGATCGCCGGCGCATTAATAATAACGGGCTGCAAATTTGTTTTAAACTTTCTCCGCGCCGCCTAACAGTAATATCCAATAACAAATTATAAACGCTCGTAATGGCGACGGTGGTCGAATGGAAGAAATGGAAACAAAACGCAAAACGAGAAGCGCGCAAAAAAACAACGGTATGGAATTGACCGGGCCGCGGATTTTGCTGGACGAGAGACTGACAGTGGGGAACTTGAATATTTCTGGCGAACTTCAAAATATCTGACGAGGGGCAACAGCTGCTCGGTGCCGACTTGGTACACCCCCAAACTGTTAAAAATGTGCAAACATTTTTATGC
>JAODGE020013529.1:0-25319 GCA_027574965.2 Ecitophya simulans | reverse complement strand
GCTGTGTTTTGTATTTGTGGATGGGATTGTTGGTAAACAAAACGCAATCGCGCTTCATCGAATTCAAAAGTTGAAAAGAGAAACAAGTTGGGGTGAATGTCATCATGACAGGACAAGCGCAAAAACATAATCGCACAGACACACAAACATCTCCACATGCACTTTATGCAGATCTGTTATGATGTAGTCGTGTTCTAATCGCACAAGCCGCTTCATGGAAGCATGAGCAGAATGTACTACTCTGCATCAACTCTCTCACTCACCCCCTCTCCAGTGGTCCCCCTGTGCACTGAGACTGGGTGGAGGCGGTGGGATGCCACCGACACGCCCACTACAACTCACTGGTCATTTCCAGCAAGCGGTCTCGAAGTATCTCCAGCTGCTTCCGCTGCGAAGGGTCAGGTACCTGCAGCAGATCCGCATCCGACATGGTCGCTACGCGCTCTACATCAGCCTCACTCATGTTGGCAATGATCTGCAGCACCTCGTCCCGCTGCTCCTCCGTCGTTGGCTGCACCGCCACCGATGAGATGCCCTTTGAGCTCTGAGTCGCAGAGCCCTTCGCGGCGGTCTGCGCCTGCGCCTCCCGCTGCGCCGCTGTCGCTGCCAAGGGCTCTGCGCTCTGAAACGCTGCCGCAGGAAGGTTAGACATTGGTAGCCGCCCAGCATGCTGTAGGATCATGACGACAGCAGAGCGCAGTGCTGGGTTCTCCAGCAGCAGCAGGCGGGCTTCGTGCCTGCGTTCCAGTGCCAGCACGCGGAGCTGCTCAACCGCTTCATAGGCGGCCTGTGTGCGCATGCCACGCACACAGTTGAGTACCACGGAGTCCTCGCGACCGAGGGCGGGGTCGCAGAAGGACCGTGGGAAGTGCAAGACATCTCGCGTGCCCTCCCCATCGGCAGCCGCGGCGGTGGTGCCGGTACCATGTGGCTCGCGACGACGCTTTCCTCTCATAGCATTGGGGCCACCACCACTGCCGCTGTTGCTATGTTGAGTGCGCATGTTCGCCACCGTCACACGCATCGGGCGCTCTCCAAACATGGTGCCATTCAACCGTGAAATGGCCTCCTCAGCAGTCTTGTCATCCGCATAGTCCACAAGGCCGAAGCGGAAGTCCTTCCCTGGGGTTGGCCCCAGCAGACGAAACTCCAGCACGTGCCCAATGCTCTCGAAATGCTTGCGCAGGTGACCAGCATCGACGTTGAGCGGGACGCCGGTAAAGTAGATACCGGACACATGAGGCCGTCGCTGCTGCATCGTTCACTTTCTATGTGCGTATATGCTGTTCTTTTCCCGCCTGCAATTCTGATTTGTGTGTGTCTGCAACGATCGTGAAAAAGAGGTGTTCTACCCGTTGTACTATATCGGTCAGTGGCAGGGAGAGAGAAAAAGGGGGAAATGGTGGCTGGCCCCTTATCCTTTTCATTTAATTTTTCATGGAGACTCCTGCTCGCCTCACAGACTTCCCCCTCGTCCGCAAAATGCCTACGCAACACTCATGTTTGTATTCGTTACTGCACACACGCACACACATACGCACGGATACACACCCCGCGCGTTCACTCTCCCTCACTCATGTGGTTCCACGATGGTGATCTGGCAGTGGCGCTGCGAAGCTGGAAACCCAAATTCGAGTGAAGAAAGAGACCATAGTAAGCAAACCACCTTCGTCCCGCCCCATGCCGCTGCCGCACTCCTGGCTCTCTATCGCATGTCTCCGGCAAGAACACACGCGGTAGGGAAATCACTCCACCTCCGCTCTCTTCCTCCTATCGCCCCATATGCCCCAATGGTGAGACAATCGGCTGTTTTCTTTTTCCCTATATGTGATACCCAATGCCTCTCACCGAGATAGAAGCCACACCCCTCAACTCTCCTCGCTTTCGCCCCCCCCCCCCATCCACCCATTCACACACACACAGGTAACAGCAAGAGAAACGTATACACAATTTTTAAAAATGTCCACGCATGTTTGATGAGTGTGAAGGAGAAAAGCAAAAGAGGTAGGGGGAATGCTTACAGTTGTGCAGTAACCTGGGGGGACCAAAAGATTGCTCTCTCTATCTTCAATATTCATCGTCTCCCTCGCCAGCGTCCTCGAACTCATTCTTGATACTATAGTACTGCCACCCATGGTAGCCCATGTAGGTACACCCGATTGCGTAGTGCACGGAGCGGGGAAACAAGCGGCATGTGTAGAGCGCTTTCACCAGTGGAGCAAAGGTAAAGTACGCGGAAGCTGTGAACCCGAGACGTGCACCCCACAGGGGTTCATTCAGGGCTCCATAGCACCCATTCGAGGTCCCCAGCAAAGTAAGGAGAAAGACGTTGCTGTAGAAGTTCGCAGGGCGAAACACGCCGTTCTCAACGCTGTTGAAGAGGAAAGAGCCGAGGCATACTAAACTAAGGGGCGCGTTTACCGCGAACGGGTCTGTCCACTCCTTTGCAAGACTCGAACCCATTATTCTTTTTTCTGTTATTGTTTTCTGTTGTTTTCTAATGCTGCAAGTGAAATAAAAGCAATTTGCGAAATATGTGTGTACAATTGAGGATGTGAGAAGGAGAGGAGGGGGCACAGGAGAGGGTAACAGTCGTGAACACATGACGCGAGTAGGTTAAATGAAAGCAATTGCGGTGAATTTACCTATATGTATTTAGCATCCCCACCCACCTGCTCCTTGCATATGGATGCTGCTGGTTGTTGCGTCTGCTTTCCGGTCCTCTCACATCGTGCATCTTACTCCTCATCTGCTGAGTGCTTGATGCGAGTGAGCGTGTATGTCTGTGTGTGCGGTAGTTTCCATGAGATTCTGACTTAAAAAAAAAAGATTACTTGACTTAGTCACCATTCTTAACAAGTGTGCGTATGTGTGTGTTTTATTGTTTTCATTATTATTCCCCACTCTCTCTCGCTTTTTCAGCTCCCGCTTAAGCTGCCCTGTTAATATTATAAAGTGTCTTCTATGGCTCGTGAATAAGAAGTAGATCGTCAGCCAGAAAGGTAACGGACGACACACATCCTTCCCGTAAGTAACTGTACTTCTGCGAATACGCATTCTTCACTAATAAATTAATGATTAGCGGAACTTTCATAAAACTAAACACAGTACACACATTTTGGGGGGAAAGAAGCGATGTGACTTTCGCACAGGAGTTTATATATATATATATATAACTGTACGTTTCCCATGTAGCCTGCTTGAAGCATTGACCTCGAGTAACTTAAATTACCTGGGTAGCAATCTGAGAATCGCCGCAGTGAGGTAGAGTGCATGTTTCCTGGGTAAGCTCATTCCATGATATGCGTGATAAATAGGTAATGCCTTTAACACGTGACTAATGCCGCCGTATTTACATGGCACTCAGCTGCTTCGTCGCCGCATCGGACAAGGCCTCTGGGTTCGCCGTTTTCACCCGTGCCACAATAGCAGCCTTTGCCCCCGGTGCCGCCTGAAGCACAACGTGATCGTTTGCCACCCACCCCAGCACACGATCATGCACGCGGCCGGCCTCGATGAGGTCGCCGCCAACCGGCAGCCTCTCGACGACTGTGTTGAGTATCTGAGCGGCCTCTCCCTGAAGGATGGAGGTGCTGTAGAACTGGAGGAAGGTCACCAGGGCGCTGATGGCGTTGCAGGTGGTGTAGCTGTACGACTCCGTGGCCGAGCACGGATCCGCGAGGTAGGCCGCAAGGATGGGCTTCGTCTGAGAAACGAAGCTCGCCGCATCAGCGCCACCAGCGTCCACGCTCTTGGAGAAGTACTGCGTGATAACGTTGATGAAGTAGAAGCAGCTCTGTAGCACGCCGCTGCCGGTGCGGGAAGAGGCAAAGGTGACCACCCCAGAGCACATGCCAGGAAGTAGGGCGGTGATGTGGTTGCTAGCATGCTCAACAAAGTCGCACAGGACGCCCACCGCGCAGCTGACACTATAGTCGTCCGCGGTCGGTTGCATCCATGACGCCAACAATGGGAGGACGTCGGAGACTAGTTGACCCGCAAAGACCGCCCCAGTGTCAGCGAGCAGCACCCCTATAATGTCGGTGATCGTCTCGATCTGATGCTGGAGGGCCTCATCCTGCTCCTCAAGCAGGTCAAGCTCGTCATCGTCGTGTTCCGTGGCCTTCTCCTCGAGGATCTTTTGGCGCTGTTCAGAAATGGTGCTGAGGCTGTCGCGGAGCTTCTGGCACATCATAGTGGTGGTCTCTGCATTCGCAACTTCCGGTGAAGCGGACACGCACTGCGATGCGAGCTGCACGAGTGGTGCCATCACCTTTGTGGTGTGCTCATCGGCGAGAGCCTCCATGATCTTCGGGAAGGACACAGCGGCAAGCTGTTTCATGTTGTCAGTCATCTTTGCCGTCGCATAAGCCTCCATTACCTGGTGAAGAATGAGCACACCATTGCGGCGGATGGACCCGTCCAGGCCAAATGGGATCAGTTCGAGAGCAGAATTGGCAATATCCACAAAGTAGGGCTCCAGCGCGATCTCCAACATGTCAAGGAAGCCGGCCATCACGCACGAGCCCAGTCTCTTGTCCTCCAGAAGACTTGTGCGAATCTTCGCCACTCTCTCTCCCTTTCCGGGCATGCTATAGCGGATCGTCTCCACACCCTCTTCCTCCTCCTCATCGTCGTCCTCACCGACTTCAGTCGTAGTAATGACCGCGTCGCACTCGACGTTCATCATGGTGAGAATCATCGGGACCACGTGCAGCAGATAGCCCAGCGAATCCGTCCCAAGGCACTCCACCATGCACGTCCACCCACGAGCCACGAATCGGGTGCGCATGTCATCGGCCTTCAGGTTGGAGGCACAGAGCGAGCCCAGGTAGTTGCACACGCCCTCCGCGTACGGCATGAACCGTTCCTTGCCCACACCGCAAGCGAGGAGAGTTACACACTCGATCGTTGTGCACTTCATCTCCACGGTCTCAGGTGAATCCGGGATAGCGAGGATCTCCTGGTAGACAGGGACCAGAATGTCAGTGTAGGGCGAGAGGAGGTCCTTGCAGGTGGAGGTGAGGGAAGAGAGCGCGGCGAGGACGGCCTCGCGAACAAACATGTGCTGAGTGCTGCGCAGCAGCTGCACGCAGTCCTCGCAGACGCGGTGGACGTAGGGTGCATACACCTTCCCAACCTCCACCTCATCCTCATCGTCGTTGTAGTCGTCACCCTCATCGTCACTATCCGCATCGATCACTTTATCGAAGAACCTGTCGAGGCAGTCCGCAGCGGTTGCTGCAACGCGGGGAGTGGGGTCGGCGAGGGCTTCGACGACGGGGGGCAGAATGACCTGGTGCAACTGCTGCTGAATGATAGGGGCAAAGTCACTGCAGAGCTGCTCGATGCATCCCAGGGCGCTCTCACGAACGTACTTGCACTCGTCCTTCACGGCGGGCACAATGAGGCCCACCAGGGAGTCCAACGACTTGGCTAGCACAGTGGCCATGCCCTCGCTGCTATAACGGATGAGCAGCAACGCGGCGCGACGCTGTTTCCATTCCGGTGATGAGATGTTGGCTATGAAGATGTTCTGCGCGGCAGCCTGAAGCTTGCGCCCGCCAAGAGCAATGGTGAGACGATCGATCGCTAGGCACCCTATCGTCTCGTCCGAGTTCTCCTCCAGCGCGGCCTCGTCCTCCATCATGGCCGTGGTATCCCAATCCGCGCTGATAACCGGGTTGACGGTGTACTGAAACAGCAACTGAAGGAAGGAGGTGGCGAAGCCCGCCACCTTGCGCACCGACTTGGAGTCGCTCTCGCAGAAGGAGACAAGGACCTCCACCGCTGCCTGCCGCGCCGAGGCAGGGGCCTCCACAGAGGCGGCGACCTGCATCATTGCGCCCAACACGCGTGTGACGTGCTGCTTGAAAAGGGCCGGGGAGTCGGTGACGCTCGATGACATTAAGTAGAGAAGGCGCTCAGCGGTCTCCCAGTCAGCCGAGTTGAGGCACTCCTGGATCACAGTAAGCATGCTGTCAACGAGGGGGTGGAAGTTGTCCAGCATCCCAAACTCAGCGAGGGAGGTCACTACCATGAAGGCAGAACTCTTCGCCTCCATTGATCGATCGGGGGAGTTGAAGCAGTTGGCCAGCCCTTTCGCGATGGCCTCACCATGTAGCTCAAAGTAGGGCGCCATCACTGCAGCGGCCGTGCTCATAATATCGCAACAAACAATCTGAAGTTCGCTGGCGGACTGCTGGTTCCCCAGGATGGTGAAGATGTTCACCCACAGCTCCTCCCACGTGTTCCCCGTGCTCTGGATGCGCGCCGCAAGTGCGGAGACGCAGGCCACCGCAGAGCCGCGCTGTACCTTGTCGAAAGCTGCCGTGCCCAGCACTCCCAAGACGTACTCCTTGACCGCGGTCTGCGCAGAGGGGCTGGCGGTTGTGAAGGGCGAGGGATCCATGTTGAATATTTTTCGGAGTAGGATGAGGCCAATGGTGATGGTACCAGCCTCACGGCAAGTGGCACACAGCTCCGCCAGTGCATACATAGTCTGCGCCGCACTGGACTGAACCAGTGCGCCGTACTCCTCCTCGGCTGCCTTGCGCAGTTCGTTATCGGGAGAGCGGAGCCTGCTGAGAAGATCAATAAGATGTGATTGATCCATTGCTGTCGGTTTTCCTTACTGGTAGTTGGTTTTGTTCTTCTGTTAATCCCTTTATGCGAAATATATGTGGATGCGTGCGCAGAGCACTTGAGTTATTATACGATTTACTTCTTTAAGTTAACCCCGTTACTGACACACGTAGATGCAGGTGTGTTGTGTAAAGGCGATAGAGAGAGACGGGGGGGAGAGCCGAATAAAAGGAAACATATACAGAGGAAAGAGCAAAAAAAGAAATGGCAAGCCCGGCCGCACATCTGAACGCCATTGGCCCTAATAAACATAACTTTTTTTTATCATTCCGCCATACCTCCACATCGTCGTAATACATGAAAAAAAAAGAAGAGATTGCGCACACTGTGTGCGCTTCGTTGTCACTAGATTTTGTGTGCCCTCCACTTTGAGCATATGAAGGGGGCACACACGTAAAAAAGGGGAATATATATATATATATATATATATATATATATATATATATATGATTTGTGTGTATGTGTATTAAGTAACGCCGATTTGGTCACAGCGGTTCCCTCGTACTTGCAACAGAGCCCAAGGCTTCCTCCATAGAAGGGACCGACGTAAAAACCCCAAGGGCAGTATTGGAAAAGACCATTTGCGTAGCATTTCGAGTCCCGATTGCATTCACATATTGATTGGCTGCATCGCAAAAGAATACAACAGTTTGTGGCTGTGCGTATCTCCAGTGGAGAATGGTGTCCATGAGGGCGTCCTCGTCAAGAGACATGAACTCCGAGTAATCCCTCGTCCAGGTGGTAGTGGTTGCTGGCGTTTTGCTTGGTGGGGTCTGGAGGCACTGTGGCGCATACACGCCAATAGAGCCCAGTCTCCTTCTGAAGGACGCGGTGAGTACATGCAAAGCAAATGTGACAGTCAGCCGACGTCGCAGCTCCACCAAGGCCACGTAATTGCGATTCAGCTCATCGTACCAGTCGGCAGTGTGCTGGCCTTCAGAAGCACGCACACTCTCTCCTATCTCGTCCACCTTTTCCTTCAACAGCTGCCACGGTTCATCACTCACAGTTAGAAGCTTCGCCCTGGAATGCGTCTCAAGACGGCCATCGACATTGTGCAGTACATCCACCATGGAGACGAAGGAGGCGGGCACGAAGCACATGTCCAAATGCACGAGCGACTGAAGCGGATACGAGTCTGTAAGGACAACTCGGGGACACCCAATCTGTGGGTGCTGCCACTTAAAGAACAGTGCGAAGTGTGGTCGAAGGACTGTCGCTACATAAGGCGCCGACGACGCTGATGACGTGCAGATCTGCTTTGGCCCTATAATAAGTCCTTCCCACAGCAAAACCTTCAACGACCTGCACCGCTCATCTAGGAACAGCAGTAACGGCCTCTGCGTAGCTTCGCCATAGTATTTAATTGGCTGCACGTTTGCCCACTTGCGCAATGACGGTGACAATAATTGAAAAGACGCTGTGAAGTCCAACACTGAACGTAACGCACCGAATTTTGGTATGGATGAGCGAAAGCTCCGTGGTGTTGTGGTACCGGAATCAGCATCAGTGTAAATTGTCAGCAACTGGTCCAGTAAATCGCCTACATGTCTCGTTGGTGTGTTCATCAGTACTAACACACACCGCTTTGGGCCGGAACCAGCTGGATCGGAGCCATCAAAGGATCTTACGATGCAGCAAAAGCCATTGGTAACCCTAAAAGCAAGCTCCAGAGATAAGCCATTCGTCAATAGTTCCTTTGTGAGGGAAGCAATCATATCTATCATGCCATCGGAGCCATAGGTCTCGGACTCGTCCACAATAATTGAGATGTGAAATAAGCACGACAGCGTTAGCAACACCTCCGTGGCGATGTCTACAGACTTACTTACGCTAACTATAAAAGAAGTGCATTTGCGCATTCCAAACATCATGCCCTGTACACGATCTAGGTGAGCACTCGCCTGCCAGAGGGAGGCTGGCGTACTGGTCACTGGCGAGCCGCAGGAGTGGCGAGAGTTGCTATTGAGTGGCGAGGAACGACGTTCCCCCATGTCTACGACCCTATCGGAAAACCAATCATACACTACATCACTGTGAGTGTGAGGAGCAGCGTTGTTCGTATCGACAAGAGAAGAAGCTATTCCAAATTTTGCTCCGGTTTGTACTGGCGCGACATCATGTGCACCCGGACGTTTGATGGATGGCTTCCGTATCCCTGCTTGAGATGAAGACAAGGTACTCGGCCTTTTCCCAGCGACAAGGCCATGCGGACTGCGCATTAATTTCCGGCCAAGTGTGTTGCGAACAGTACCATTCTCGCTAATAGTAGCTGACTGAGCCCCTGTATGCCCCTTTAGATCATTGGCTTCACTGTGTGAAGGGGTGTTGAGGTTGTTAGAATAGACTCCATGCCTGGTGTCCGCAGATCCCTTTTCAGATATACTCTCCTTCTGTACTTTGAGGGAGGAATAAGCAGTATCCGCCGCGCACGGTACCAAGGTTCCAGCACTGTCATCCATATCACTTGCTGTCCTTGTGGATGACACTAGGGCAATGGCAGAAACACGGAATGCCCTCGGCGGAGGCCCAATTGGCTGGATTGATATGTAAATAAACTGACCATATACTGACGCTGGGAGTACTGTTGTAAATAATTCCGATGACACACCCTTCTTCTGCACGACAGTGCTAAAATCTTTTTTGGGGTGTCGGGACACTGAAACGCTTACGTAGCAGAATATTGGTGAACTAAATTCCGTAGTTGTGTCAAAGACGAGTGTAAGGCAAATTCCTCCGCTGCGATCGCCTGAGAATTGAATGTCCCTATCGTGCGACTCATACAGATCTATTGTACCAAGGCCACTTTGAAGTCCATCAGATGGGATTTGAATAATCGCAAAGGGCTCTGGACAAATAAAGCAATTTGTCACCCATGATTTAAAAGGCAGTGATGCCGACACTCCATTTTTCACCATCTCGGGTTTCACTAACGCAGTGTTGGCCCCGAGCCCACTAGCCTCTATTGTTTTACAGCGTATTATGTTCATGGTAGGAAGTACGCCGAGCAGGTGGTCTATCGGGTCTCCACACCCCGCTTCTGGGGATGACAACGTCACTTCAGACGAAGACGCCTCTGCTACTGCAAGACTGGAGTGCGTAGTTTTACCCCGCAAGGGAGAAGTAGAAATAGTACTGCTATAGCGACTGACCGCTGCTGTGGGTTTTGAAGGTGGGTAGTTCTTCCTTCTGCTCTTGTCTATCCCAGGGGAGCGTTCCAGTACACTGGGTAAATTAGTACGATCTATGAGTGGCTTCCCATATGTGTTGGGAAATAAGGGGGTTGTAAACTCATCTATTCTATCTAATGGTGTCCTAGCGCTGACACGAGACTTCTCATCCTTTTTTATTGTAAGCTTATCAAGCGCTTCAGATAATGCAAGAATATCTACCTCCATTGAAAAGAAACAAGTACACTAGTCCTCTTCTTATTATCGAGAGATCTTTACCAGTGTACCTTGTTAGTGCTTCTCCGGTCGTTTGAGTGCTGTGTGGAGAGCCCAAATCATGTCAAGAAAAAAAAAGCAACAATGGAGTAGTGACAAAAGCTATAGCATAGTCACACGCACATAAAAGAGAATCAGCAATATCGTACTGCTAAGCACCTGAGCACTAGGTTAAAAAAAAGGCATTCATAAATGTATAGAAGAAAAATACAGCAGCCAATCAACAAGCTAGGGCACACTTCACAGTATGAAGTAGGAGAAAAGAAAAGTCGCCAATGGTATAGTTGGCTCATCGGAAGCAAGGAAATAACCAGCAAAACTGTAAATACTCCAAACACTTGACTGCACTATAGCAGGATAAATACCAACTCCTATGAAGTACGTTATATCTGGCACAACGAGAAAGGGAAGGAAAACAAGCCATTTAAGGAGACCGCCTGCTTCAATACCAGCTCCAGCAGTGCTATAGAAAAAAAAAGGAAGTCAAAGAAACTCACGCACGGTTCAGTCACACTGGTATCTACAAGGGAGGTTAGTTAATAAGAGTTCTTGATACCATGTATTCAAGGAGAAGATTTGGGCCTCGGACCACATCAGTAAAGTGCAACGCGGAAAAATCCAACTTGGAGACGATTAACTTATATGTTGCGATACGTTCGAGAAGGCGACATAGTTCGCTGCTATGGAGAATACGGTGTGATGCACAAAAAGGAACTACATTGCGACCATAATACCTCCTATATCTGTATGTGCGTGCACTTTGTAGGTAGTTATGCGTATTCCATAATAAAGTACCTATGGAAAGCTAGTGTTAGCCTATGGCGTGTGTGCGAGTGCATACATAAAAATAAATTCTTATGTGTATATATACGTCAGCATAAGGCTTAATTCCCCTCTAGCGTGGCCTATAAGAAGGGGAGGCTTTTCTAATTGATTATACAGGTAAAATGACAGTGAAAAGGCTGGCTGAAAAATCAAATAACTAGCAATTACATAAAATAAGCATTCGCTCAGTATAATGATGTGTATCAGTTTATGCACTACCGATTTACTGCATGCAGTGGAGTATGATAATTATCCCCCCTATTGTATTTCTCGGTTAGATGGTATACATGGAGAGGCCTCCAAAGTTGACCACAATTTGGACGTAATACACAACTATTCTACATTCACAAGTTTGCGGTTACAAATAACCACACATGCATACATCCGTGCACATAAAAACATATGTGGATATCTATTTGTATATCCATACCAACAAAGTCCATTCAACTGCCTGTGAGTACGCTTCGGTATTTTTGCATGTGTGACCTTACAGAGTGCTCCCCCTCTCGGGCTTATTATCCATCTGTTTCGCCAGCAAGACACTGTTAACAATGGCATACGGATGACACTTGATTTTGGAATGTGCGGAAGAAGTGTTATTTCGTAGCAAGTACTGTGCGATCCAGGCTATTGGGTCAGTATCACCCGTGGCATCATACTTGGTGCTGGAGAGACCCTTATCCAGTTCCTTTTGCTGGCGTTTCAGCATTTCGTTCAGTGCTGGCACTAAGGAGGGAAACACAGACTTGCGCAAGTATGTCAGAATCTCCGTCGCCTCCAACGAACTTGAGCTCAGTGCGTCCTTCTCCAAAGTCCCTCCACACCATAGCGCTTCTTCAATGATGCGAACCATCACCTCCTCAGTTGGCTGGGAAATGTCGTGCGGTTGATTCATTTGCCTACACAAGTGCAATTCTACAAGCTCCAACATAAAAAACAAGAAAAAGGAATGAGAAGAAACAAGAAAATGGGCGGCGTTGTGTTTGCATGGGTGGGGTCGGTTCGGTTCCCTCTTTTCGCGGTTTGTGTTCGCGGGGTGTTCGGGCCTGCCGTTTCCCGGAGGGCGGCTGCCCAGGGGGGGGGAAAGGCCGCCCCCTCGCAGGGCCCCCACGCCCCACCTGGGTGGCGGCAAGGTGGCGCTCCACGCGAACCCCAGCCCCGCGAAAACCTAGCGCAGCACCGAACGGAAAAACAGGACGGGCGGCACCAGCCCCAGCCCGGAAATGTCCCTAATGGAGGAGGGGGGAGGGGGCCGCCAGCGGTCGTGTGCGTGGCACGGCGCCCCGAAGTGCCCCAAGCCGCAATGCCACAACACCACGGCCGCCCCATCGCAAAGAAGGGAAGAGACGAGAAACCTGAGAGTTGGTGCGAAGATGCAACGTTTATCAGGAATTGCCAGACTCGGGGTGCTCCTCTTAGCAACTATTTCGTGTTACTGGAGCTTTTTGGCACACTCTAGTGTCCACCGAAGAAGTGTATCGTTTTGGTGGGTGTTTATATATATGCGTCACGAGTGTTTGAGGAAGTGATAGTAATAATTCATTCGAAAAAAAAGAGGGAGAGTAGCATACGCCAGTGGTGGCACCCATGTATGCTGTACGCTCCTCCCCGTTGCTTACAGCCAGCTGCTCCGCTGCTTTTCCTTTAGTTGGCGAGCCAGGTCCTCGAATCTGAGGGCATTCTGGGACAGTTCCTCCGAGCGATTCTGTAGCTCTCCGAGCCGATCGCCGCGCTCCTGTAGCTTACGAACGTTCTCGCTCATCATTCGCCGTGCCTCGTTGAGTGTCACGTTCTCACGCTCGGCGATGGCCTTCAACTGCGCATAGCGTCCGCCCACAGGTTCGCTGTCCGCAGCTGGTGGCGCCGCTGCCGGCGCCGTCACCGCTCTTTCAGCAGGAGGTTTCCTGAACAGTGCCGACGCCTCTGCGTCTTGGGTTGGTGCTGGGGGAGCTTGGTGGGCCGCTACTGCAGTAGGGGTCGGCGAGTGGTCCCGGATGGTGGCCGGGCTGGTGCCTGGCAGCTGCGCGGTGGGGCGGGGAGTGTGGTCTGTTGTGGTGGGCATCGGCGGCGGTGCGGTCGCGCTGCCCCCCTTCACCTCGATGAGCGTCTGCGACTCCAGCTTTAGTGCAATATCCTCCCATGGCAGTGTCATGAGGCGCTTGAAGAAGCCCGTCTCCTGCTTCAGTGTGGGCTGTGGAGGCAGGTACTTTCCGTAGCCACGGAAGGTGGAGGGGAGCGGCCTGTAGCTACGGCCAGTGAACGCGGACCGGGGGCGGATGCTGCTGCCCGTGCGCGGGTCGAGGCTCGTCTCCACGTAGAAGTGGCCAACGATACCGTTGCTAGGGCCAAGTAGGTAGAGGTGGAGAATGCCCTCAACCTCCACGCACAGAACCTGCACGCACTCCTCACCGGCAAACTCCAGTGTGGCGTGCGGCGACATCCGTGGCTGCGCGGTGCGGCTGTCGAGAATGGTCACCCAGCGCCACCCGTTCGCGTCGCGGGTGACGACGATGAGCGCGCCGCGGCCGTGAAAGGCGCTGATGTGCTCCAACTGACGCGTTGCGTCCAACTTGCACACCGTACCACTGGACGTGGGGGCTGTGCCGCCACCACCGCCGCTGCCGCTGTCACTGAAGAACGCACCGAGTTCCATGCAAGTGATCTCGGTGGCTGTGACAAAGGCCACTGTGGGTTCAGGCACGGACACACACCCCGCACTACCACTTTGCTGGCTTGGCGTGAGCAGATAGCTGCGCATCTCACCGGCTGGGGTATCATAGGAGAGCTGCGCCGACCCTAGTGTCCATTCACCGCACACCTGCACATCCACAATACTCCCGTGCAACGGCGCGGTGTGTGGCAGTGTGACGGGCTCCTCTGCACCAGCAGAGCCGTGTGTCACCCCCCATCGCACCTCACTGCCCTCCACGCGCACCCGCAGAATAATCGGCACAGATAACACAGCTCCTCCAATTCCACTGGCAGGCACGGGAGTCCAGACCCCTTCTTCATCGGCCCTACCCCTGTCCTGGGAGCTTCGACGGTAGCACCAGCCGCCACCGTCGTTGGCGAGGCCGACCCCCAGGTCGAGGGACAAGAGCTGACACCCTACAGCATCCACACAGTGCAGTACACCGCCGCAGGAACCGGCTTGTGTAGAGCCCAGTCGCTCCCCGGCCTTCACCACCACCTCAAAGTCCGTGATGTCCCCGGACAGGTTTGGTGGGGGGCAGGGTGACAGCGCGGTGAGCTGCATGCGTGTCGCGTTGACCACGTAAGTGGGGTGCGTGTAAGAGACCATCCGCATTTTGCGCAGGCTCCACACCAAGAAGCCCTTTCCCTCGCTGAACAAAATAATGAGATACGGATCCGCCACGCTCCCTCGCTCCCCAGCGCGCCACGCGACATCCGCGCAGCGAATGCGCGCGCTCCCGGGGAGAAGCCCTGCTGGCAGGTGCACCATGCACGGAGCCCCCTCCGCGTTGGTGCGGCCTCCCAGATCCACCAGCGCCACCGACTGGTCAGCAAGCACGAGGAGCAAGCTCTTCCCATTCGCGTGGAGCGTCACAGAACCATCAGCGGAGGACGATGGCGCGAAGCCCAGGCGCAGCCCCACCACACTAGCGTGCGTTGCCATGCGTGCTGGCGCGCCATCGTCGCTGCTGCGATCTAGGTGTGGGAAGGAGGAGCGACTGAGCGTGAACAGCAGCGCCCCAGAATTGCGGCGTACGTCAATCTTCATCACCATCACCATCTCCTCAGTCGTGTAGACGCGGAGGACGACCTCCGTGGCGAGGAAGCAGGTGCCCAGCGCCGGTAGGGCCACCTCCAGCAGTAGCGTCGACACATCCTGGCCGTGGGCGATGCTGGTCCACGGCGCGCAGTTCCGCACAGCGTGCCGCGGCAACAGCGACACCTCGTTGGATTGCGGGGTGAGCATCACCGCCTCCGCCATGTCCGTCACCGTCGCGATCATAGACTGCTTCCATAGCGCCGCCGCCTTGTCGGTTGTGTCCTCCTCACTGGCAGAGGCATGCCGGAGTAGTGTGTCGCCACCTCGCAGGAGTGTCTCCCAGGTCGACTTGGGGTTGCCCCGCTCTACCTCCTTCGCCAGCGTGCGCATATGCGAGTCAGGGAGCCGCATGAGTAGCGCGCGCGGGTGCCACGGTACCGCAGCAGAGAGTTCGCGCACCTCACGAATACTGTCCACGCCACCGGTGTGGCGATTGCGCTTCACAAGGATGGGGCGGAGCCCATCCGCGCTCGTGACGAAGAGGGCCTCGAGATCGACATCGGTGAGGCCGCTATTCCAGTAGTTGGACAGCACACAGGGCTCTACGTGGAATACCTGGAAGTAGTCGTCCACCGTATCGGCGGTCCCGGCAGCTGGTGTCCTACCGCTAGTGGCTTCCCCTGAGGTGGGTTTCAATCCGCTCCGCCCGGTGTGCGCGTTGAGATGCGCGATGATGGGGTCCTTGCGGATCACCTCCCGGTCATCCAGGCGCACCACAACCTCGGTGATCTGTGAGTGCCCGTATACCAGCATGTACATATGACTGTGCTTGTCATTCTTAGCGTGGAACCCGTCCCCGAGCGCGGTGCGGGCCATGTGGAAGCCCACACCGTATTCGTTGAACTCAAATGGGTCGCTTGGCAAGGGTGCACCCGTCGGTGCCACCGTGGCCAGGTTGACAGCCCAGTACAGCTCACACGTCTTATCGCTCCTCTTCTTCTTCTCGGACCACAGAAGCACCATCGTGCTGTGCATCGTCACAGCCGCCACGTAGTTGCCGCCAGGGGTTAAACTGCACGCTGCCAGGCGACCGTCCGGCAGCCCCGCGACAGGTTTGGCGTCGAAGAAGCAGCTGAGTCGGTTCTCGCCGAGATACCACTTGCACACACCTGGCACCCCAGCCACTACAGCAATGAACGCATCCGGGTTCTCCGGGTATGAGCCGATTGAAAGCACCGAACCCGCCGAAAAGAACTTACCGTCAGCTTGCTCGCATGCCGCGACAGCATCGGCAGGTGCGGGGCCGCCCTTCGTGAAGGGCCTGCACATGCCCAAGGCATGCACCTCCCGAGTCGTCCATGCCAGGCGCGGACGCCCACCGCTGCCGGCTGAAGCCTCCGTCATGCGGAAGTATGAGACTGTGCCGTCTCGTCGTCCCACGGCGCCGACCGTCAGGCCTTGCGGCACATGCAGGCATGTGAATCGGTCTCCCTTGCGGCTGCTGCTACTGCCATCCTTGCCAGCAGACAGTACAGAGTTGTCGGCGCCGCCACAGCCGTAGGGGCCATAATCCAGGCAAACCAACTGCTCCGGTGCCAGCACAAGAAAGGTGGAGGTGCCAGCGAACACATAGCAATCGAGCCAGTGCAGTCCATGGGGAAGCGGAAGCGTGGCACGGCACATGTGCTTCCCAACCACAAGCACATCAGAGTCGTCACCAACGCAGATCAGCACGCCATGGATGGCATCGTACTTGCAGATATGGTAGTCCGACATCACCACTGTGCTGCTACCCCCCATACGGAGGTCAGGCGTCGCGACGCCATCTTCGGCAGTGCCGCTCTGCGGATCCCAGTAGCGGAACATCACAGTTTCTTCTCCACTAAACTCGCTATATATATGTATATATCCGTGCACTAAGTGGCGTATTACTTCGAGCAGAGAAGACACAGGAAAAAAAGAGAAGCGCCACCAATGTGAGTGGACGGCACGCTGCCAGCCACCGCACTAGTGAAGTGGAGGGGGAGAGGGAAGTGGAGCCTCTCACAGTGCTTCGTGCTACCGCGTCTTTTTTGATGATTAGTATCACAATATCGATGTTGCTTGTCTTTGTATGACGAGGAAGCTGCTGTTGCTGTTGGTGCGAGAGGGAAGGGGGGGGGGGGTGTACGCGGAGGGAGCTACAAATACCTGTAGAGATCAGCAGTACAGCAATTTCACTGTGTGTGTGTGTGTATCGCAGCAGGGGTAACAAGAAACAACTAACAATTATAATAATACTAGCACCTGTATACCTACTTATTGCTGGTGTGTGTGCGTGTGGAAAATGCGAAGCAGCGGCAGTAGAGTTGGGGGGGGGGGAGGGCGACGTAGAGGAGAGAATGGTGTGCCCATTAAAGTAACAACGATGGGATGGTGACTGTGGGAGGTCAACTCCCCTTTCAACCAATTCAAATCAAAAAGATGAGACGTGAGCATGTATCCCCAGCCTACACCCTCAGAGGTGGGAGAGCAGAAAGCCAGCAATTCACAAGAGACCAGAAGAAGCAACAATTCTTGTCCACTTGGCCCTGTTTTATGTACAGAGCAGCATGCACGATACATATATGTACCTGAGAAGGCAGCCTTCTGTCACTAACTGCCGCAGCCCGTGATTCCATCTATCTCCATGCGTCCATCCGTAGCCTGCTGAGTTCAGAACGACACGAAGACACATCGAACCTGCACTGCCAAAGCAATTGCTCGGCGTCACCATGGTACTCACGGCTAGCCTGAGGGGCGCTCCACATAAAGCCGTACACTAAGAGTAGAGACAGCACCACCACGATGGCCCCAATAACCACCTTGATGCGACGGTTGCGTTGTGAGAGTAGTAGGCCCCGCGCAGAACGTACAGCCTCGGTCACAAACTGATGCCGGTCATTTGTGGTCACGGGAATGTGGGTTTGAGCATCACGTTGACTTGTGGCAGTGTCGTTGCTGTGACCAGCTCCACTCCTTGCAGCAGCGCCTTTCACAAAGGGCGCCTTCGCGAGTGGTTTCAGCTGTACTGCTAGAATGTCAGTAGCGGTAGCGCCGCTCAGCTTCTCGCGTTCACTTCGCCACTCTCGTTCCTGCGCCTCGTGCGCACGGAGGCGAGCAGCAAACTCCTCTCGTTGCCTAAGGTACCCCGCATGTGTGACGGACATCTCTGTCATCTGTGTCTGCATGTGACGCACCAGTGCCTCCCGCGCCATGGCGTCCTCCTCCAGTCGTTCATTTCGGTTCAGCAGTTCACGAAGACGAGCAGCGTTGGTGGCGAGAACGGGCGACTCCGTCCCCGGATCATCGACAGCGTCGCGTGAATCGGCGAGACGGGACTCTGACAGAGGTGGTGCAGGGGCAACCTGACCCTCCGTGACGTGCGCCCGTACCCGTGACTCATACTCAACCAGCACGCGCTGCGTGTCGGCATGGCGGAATTCCTCGTCACGTAGCGCCGCACGCAGCCGCTGTCGCTCGCTTTCGCCAGCGTGCACCTCCGCCTCACGCAGTGACAGCGCCCGCTCACTCTGCAGCTGCCGCGCCTCCGCATCGCGTAGCTGTGCGCGGATAGCCTCGGTCTCCGCGCGAAGCGCCTCCGCCACGCTGGCTTGGTTCCTCGCCTCTTGCGTGTGCTCATGCACATCGGCCTCCAGTGAGTTGCGCAGGGCGAGGAGTTCATCAATGGTGGTCTGGCGCTGTTCCAGTGCCTGGGCGTGCCGGGCCCGCTCCAGCGTGAGTGTCTCCTCAGCGGCTCGAGAGAGGTCCTCCGCCTCGCCGACGGACGCGCAGTGGGTCTGGAGCTTCTCTTGCGCAATGCGCAGTTCGGCCTCATGGCGAACATGCATCGCTTCGCCGCGCTCCTTCTCTGCCACCACTTCCATCCGAAGGGCCGTGACGGTGGCTTGGAGTTGCTGGGTTTGGTCGCGGTACTCACCCTCGCACTCCGTGAGTCTCCGCTGCATGTCCTCCAGTGAGTTCTCCAGCTGGGCCGCAGCTGTTTTCCACGAGTCCACCTCCGTTCCTTTCGCCGCCAGGCTCCTCTGCAGCTCCATTAGCTGGAGGGCTGCCTCCTCTACACGTTTCTCCAGGTGGGCCTCCATCTGCGACTCCTTCTGCCGCGAGAGGACAAGCAGGTCCTTGGTGCGCTCCAACTCCGCGCGCAGCGAACTGTCCTCGTCCTCACCAGCGTTGCCAGGACCGTCAACGGGGCTTACCGCCGCCTCCTCCATCGCCCCTGCCTCCAACTCCTCTGTCATCACGTCTTCTGTAGCGGGTGCTCCTCCAGAGACGCGCAGGTCCCGTCTCCCATTGTCACCCCCGTCACTGTCGTCACTAACGGCGTTAGGTGCCGCCAGACGTCTCTCGGCGTCCTCTAACTGCTTCTCGAGCCGCTCCTGCCGCTGCCGTGCAGTTGCCTTATAAAGGTCAAAGCGGCTCGTGAGGTCGTTGATCTCGTCGCGCTTCACCTGTTCTGCCGCCAATCGACCTGCTTCCGCCTCTTTCTGTCGCCTGAACGCCTTCTCCACATCGGCGCGCGCAACATCGAGCTTCTTCCGGAGCTCCGTCACCTGGTCCTCGGACTTCTTCACTAACACATCATCCATGTTTCCGCTCGCACCGGCGGCGCGCAGCTCCTCTAGCATTCGCTTGTCCTCGAGCGCTTGCTGACGGAGCTGTCGCTGTGCCGACTCCGACTTGCTACGGTACACCTCATATTCCGAGCGCAGCTGCGTTGCGTCCTCCATGAGGTTGCGGTACGCGTCCCTTTGCTCCGTGAGCTGGCCCCGGAGGGTGTGAACTTGCCCACGCAGCTCCTCCACTGTTGAGCCAACTTCATCTGGAACAGCGCCGTGACTCTCCTTCTGCGGAATTTCGTCACCTAGATCCATCAGTCGCTGGAAGAAGGCCTCCATCGCATTAATGCGTGGAACTATGGGTACAATAGGACAGACGACTCTTATGATTTTTTTTTCTGTACTTCAAACAGTAACAGATGGAGTCGTGCGAGGGTTCCTTCGATAAGCAAACAAGGCACAAGTAAAAGTGCAGTCACAATCACTAAGTGCCAATACAAAAATGTATGTTGGGTGTTGAGTGTTGAGGGCGGGGTTTCATCCACTCTTCACATGCACGCCCACACGAGCCTTCTGGCAGAATCCACTAAGTGGACCTCCTCCTCAACACACAAAATGAACTCCTTAAAAAAAATACAGTTATTGTCTGCTGATATCTGTAAAGTGTGAGGAAAGTGTGAGGAAAGCGCGAGGGGTAGAGAGAGAAGAGAGAGGAGAGAATGCAGCAAGACAAGGAAACACAGCGCGCGAGTAAAATACGACCGACATGAGTGCGCAAGACAGCAACAATAACAATAACAAAAAAATGGTCTCAGAAAAAGGCGACCGAGCGGAGAGGAGGGAGGAGACGGGAGCTTCCCCCACAAGGCGTGAAAATGAAAATAACAATAAAGGCAAAGAGAAGAATATAAGTGTCTGCGTAAGTACGTAGTGTACTAAGTGCTCTCACCATTACATGAGTGCACAAATCACGCGCTCACGGAAAGTTCATTTGAAAGGCTGACGGTGGAAAAGAAGAGAGAAAAGGATTACGAACTCGTGGATAATGGAGGCGGGGGAGGGATTCTGCTTGGTTATGGGTTTCAAAAGAAACAAACACTGCAATCCTCACTCCCTATTCGTGAGCTTCTGAATCCTCAAAACAGTAACGAACAGGAGTGAGTGAGAAATGAAGAAGGGAGGAGGGACACAATAAAACCAAAAAACAATAGTAGTAGTAGAGACAAAAACACATAAAACACACACACTAAGGTTGCCTATCCGTCGTGACGGTCAACCACCAGAAAAGGATGTAGATGAGCACAGGGAATGGGAATAAAAGGTCTGTAAGGGCCCTCTACCTCTAACTCCGACCCAAGGAGGTGCTCGCCCTCTTGTGAAATGCGCAGGCCGGAGAACACCACGCGTGCGGTGACAGCTCCCTGTGATTTATTGCAGACGAGATCGGCGGGAATGTCTCTAGCCCCGCTTGCGAGTGAGGCTCTCCTCCGGCAGGCGTTCCGCCCACAGTCATCACCACAAGCCGCACCGTCATCTTCGTGATAGGGTTGCGTGGAGTCGCTACCCGCATGGTTTGCTTCCGCGTCCCACTCGTCCTCGCTCGCGCAGGCAGAGATTCCAGCCCCCATACCCCCACTGCCCCCATGTCTGTGGCGGCCGCCCCCACTCACGGACCCCGCGTCACGCGGAACACTGTGGCTTGTGACGCCGAGCAGCCTGGAGCCCAGCGGCCCTACCACAAGCAATCGGACACCCTTGTAGCCCTGAAAGCTCTCCGCCTGCCTCTTCCCGGCACCGCGCGCAGATGCCTCCCTCGTACTGACCGCCACGTCGTCGCTGAGTGTGATCACCACGTCAGGGATGGGGGCGTAGGGCGTCACGCGCTCATGCTGGGGGGCCCACCACATTCGCAGTGCAACGTGCCGCAGCCCAGCCCCAATTGGCACCTCCACGTTCAGTGTGGTGGCCTCGCGACCGAGGACGCCAGATAATCCGTGTGTGACCACTGCAAGCGCGGGGCTCGCGGGGATGCAGTTGTAGATGACCCCAATGGTGAAGTGCAGGCTGGCGGTGGTCGCGGCGCGGTCCCTCAGTACAAAGACACCAGTGAGAGTGGATTCTGAGTTGCTGCGCAGGTGGCGTCGGCAGCGAGAAAGAACGGAGACCTCAAGCATGTGACGTGACGCAAAGTGGGTTGCACACTCCCACAAGGACAGCACCTCCTCTCTGTGGATACCCTCAAAAAGATGACATTTTGTGAGGGGGCCAAATTCTGCATAAGAAGCCATTAGAGACACAGCACCCTTGGCGCACGGGAGGCCGTCGGTCGCCTTCAAGTGTACAGATGGAGATAAGGAGGAAGCGGCGTCGCCATCACTGTGATCAGCGTACTGCCGCGTATTAGCAGCGGTAACAGCCTCCAGCCCAGCCTCTCGTATATCACACTTGGCAGGCAATGATCGTCGCGGTGGTGGTGGCGGACAGGTGTTCATTGTGCGAAGGAGAGCTGCCACCTCGCTGACGCTGCTGCACTGACCAACAAGCACGCTGTCATTGATGTGACTGTGACGAAATACATTGCACGTGACGTGATCCGGAGTGTTGTGCATGCAAGCGTAAAGGTAAAAAAATGAGTGTGTGTGTGTGCAAGGAGGAGGTCAAGTTGCGGGTCCCCTAATGAACAGACGTTATATAAAGCAAGAGGTGTGGGGGGCGGAATCAGCGTATGTGCCGTGCACCCTAAATGCGGACTCAGTAGTTCAACTGTCTTTCTCTCCCTCTCAGCGCGCCAGTACTGAAGATACAAAAAATACTATGTGTGTTGTGCGTGTGTACTCCCTGACGCTCCTGCCTCAGGTGACCATAATAAATGCAAGTAAGTTGCCAGTAAATAGGGGGACAATGTGAGGGATGTGTCATGTGCGCGGATGAACAGCTGCATAGAGGCGGCTGATAGGTAGATAGATATACACGTGTAGCAGTGGTACTATAGTAATAGCCCAATTATGTTGTTTCCAACGGGGTGGCCTGTCCTTTTTTGCCCAAAACAGCGTGCACAGAGCAGTCCATGAACCCTCCCATTCAGCCAAGTGCGCATGTTCGTTAAGAGATGCGAGATGGGTACCATAACGCGAGCGATTATTCGGGGAGGAAGGGCTGCCCACCTCCTCTCTCTTGCCTTTTCCAGATTTTTTTTTTACTTAGCTTATCATTCTCACGTGCTTTCATATATATTTTTTAAAAGTGACGGAATACAAAAAAGGAAAAGTGTGGGAGCACTCACACGACGCAAGTACTGGGCTCCACGTTCGCTGCCTCTTTCTTCCCACCGCCCGTCACTATGACCACCTCAGCATCGGCCCTGCATCTGCAGCTCAGCTGCGTGTGCTCACTCTCGCTCCTCCTCATGCCTGGAGAATGGTGACAATGTCATTGAGCTTGAGGTTGTCCTGATTGGGCTTGCTCTCGGGGTAGTTGAACACATTGCGGGCGAATGTCACGTACTCGTCATTGCAGGAGACGACTTCGAACTCACCGTCCTGGAGTTTTGCGTTCTCTATTGTCTTGGGCACCTGCTCCGCCGATACCGCGAGATTCATAGCGAGGCGGTCAATGCAGATCCGCTCCATGGTGAAAGAGATGGTCTCGAGAATGCTGGTGCGTACGCGGGTTTCGAAGTGGAAGGACTCTGGCAGATGCTCCTTCACGGTGCTCCATTGAGCCCAGAATTTGGAGAAGGCACCGCAGCTCAGCAAGTTCTCTAGCTCATAAATGTAGCTCAACTCCTTCTCCACTCTCGGGGAGTCCTGGACGTGGCTCGGGACAAGGCACATGCACGCAGTGAAGTCGCTGGTGTGGAAGCGAGCCAGAGACTGCATCAGGATCGCTAGCAGGATGGCCTTGTCAGGCTGCACGTCGTCTACAGCGAACGTCTTCAGGTAGCGGAGGAACAGGGGCAGATCATACTTGCCCTCGTTGAGGACCTGCGCTACATCCATTTCGGTGACAGCAGCCATCTTATTTTTTGCTTCCTTCGCTCTTACTTTTGTGTATGTGTGATTTTTTAAATGTATACTTCTATTCCCCTTGTGGGCGCGTTGGTGAGTTGGGGTTGTTTCACACCAACACCGTTACACGATTGCGGTGAGGTGGAGCCATCCAGTCACCGATTGGAAGATAACGAAGAGAACAGGAGGGAGGGGGGGGGATGGGGGAGACACTTTTGTGGAGCACTGTATATTGGGGGAGGGGGACAGAGAGCAGCAGGAGTACTCATCGCAGAGTGCGATTCTCCTACTTCCAGTGGTGTGTACATGTACATGTCATATCCTACTAGGCGATTCGTCACCGCTAACGTGCAGAGGGCTATGGTATATTTCGGAGCTATATTCGTAAAGAAGTAATGGTAAACAAAAAACAACAACACAATTCTTATATTCTAATGGTTTGTGTCTCATACAGGTGTTTCATCAATATACAGATGAATGTACATAGGAGGGGACGCCACTGGGGCGGTGCCGATGCTGGTGACCTCCACCTCTTCCCCCGCCATTGCCGCCACCGCTAATGTCTCCGAAGCGAAAAGCCTCCATTGTACTGAAAAGGTACGTTACTGGACGGGATGACTTGCCCCTCTCTCGGATAACAGTGGTTGTGGGGCGGCCGTAGTTGTAGTAGCTCTCAGTGACAATAATGGAATCCGAATCTCCGTTCGCTGGTACACTCGTGGAGGCCTCTGCGTGGCTGGCTAGCCGAGCCTCAGAGTGGAATTCTACAGGGGGATTGGCGTGCGCCCCCGCGGTGTTCGCATCCTGGATAGCGCTGTTGCTGCTGTGCGGAACTGGGACTGTGAGCTGTGAGTCCCAAAACACCTCTTCCACGTTGAGGGAAGATTCTAACTTGACAGGGGTCTCGAGGGCGGCAGTAGCGTCGGACCGCGCCAGCGGCTTCATGCTGCCCGCCGCCCGACCTTTCGCCCCCTCCTCATCTGCCCTCCATGTGGTGGGTAGGCTATGGAAAAAGTCCATGGGCTCCACGCGCTCCGCAGCGCCATTGGTGGCAGTGGCGGGGCGGCGTGCAGGTCTCGGAACTTCCGTGTCTGCAGCGTACGGCTCTACGAGCCGTCTATTGTGCTGTGGCGCCTTGCCCCCTGATGGCCGCACGTGCGCCGATGACCATGACAATTCTGCCGACGCGCCGGAGTAATGGTTGCGCCGCGGTCGGTGGGGGTGAGAGGCGGCGAGCGGGCCAGTGAATGGGTCCAGCGTATTCCTCCTCCTCGCCGTCGGTGTGGCAAGGTACTGGCTGTGGTAGCCTTGCCGCGTCTCGTAGTGATCAGTCTGCGGTGGCCACGGCAGAGCCCACGTGGAGGCTGTGGAGGGGCTCTGTGGCCAGGAGTGATCCTGATAGTGTCCTGGTGGCCCTGTAGCTCCCGCCACGTCGCCTCTCCTTTCTGCAGGTCCTGCGCTGGTGCGGAGATCAGAGGGCAGTCGCTGCAGCTCCGCTGGGGCAAGGCGTATCTTCTGCGGGGTCTGCACCAAGTGCTTCTCAGAGAGGTTTTCCCCTGTTGCTGGCGCTGATGCCCCGCTCTTCTGCCCCTCCTCATCCTCCCTCTTACCGTCTTCTTCGACATCACTATCCTGTTCACTGGAATCGGATCCTGCGGCAGTGGGACTGTCAGGTGGTGGCGACACCCCAGCGTTCGTTTTGTTCTGCAGAGGTGCTGAGTTTGCTACGGACTCGCTAGAAGTGGAGAGTACGTCCTTTTTAGGAGTTCTTTTTTCCAAGGAATGTGCTGGTGATTGAGGAGGTGCGGACGGCTCGGACTGTTGCACTGCAACGACAGGAGGTGCGGCTACTTGCGGGGAAGGTGCAGCCTGCGGTGGCAGCGCGGCTGCGCCGTGGTCCGTGGTCTTGGGGGCTTGTTTTTTGCCCGTATCCTTCTCCTTCTCCTTGGAGTCGAAGCACCCCATTTTGCACAGTATGTGTATGTGCGCGTGCGTGTGAAGACGGTGGAGGGGGGGGGGGGGGATGGTAGCGCGGAAAGGGGCCTTCCCTCCCCCCCCCCCCCCC
>JAODGE020013522.1:0-20138 GCA_027574965.2 Ecitophya simulans | reverse complement strand
CAACTTTTATGTAGACAAATCGTCGCCGCCTTAAAAACATATTCAGAATCTACATTTTATTGGGTTTCCAATGGTGGTAAGCTTGATTTGATATTTTTTGGGCGTGTTAGTCAAAAATGACATTAAATGATCGACTACGTGCCCATTTAAAATACATGTGATGTCTATTTTGGACCTCAAAAATTTTACATGTTAATTTTCAATAAGAGCAATCTATTGCTACCAGATCTAGGGCTAGGTTCTCATCGTTCTTATCGCGCACGAATTATTCGATTTGTTACTCGAATTAACGTAGCGAGAGCGCGACTCCGGGTCGTACGCAATCGCTCTTACGGCGTCATTTGCGTATCGATCGTCGGTGGTGTTAGTTTTTTATTTGTATTTATTTTTTACTTTTTTTGCGCCAAAGCGCTGCGCGTGCAGCTGGGATTTCTTTTGACACTGATGTACACAATGTTTATATCTGCCATGCAAATTCTATTTGTAGTTCGTTATGAATTGGGCCGTTCCGTTCGGAAATGCGCATTGTAATTTATGCGTCGCATTACGGCCGGCGCACACACGCGCGACATTAACGTCATCCGTATTAATTTAATAGCGTTATTTTTCGTTCTGCCGTTCTCATTCGCAGCGGCGGCCGTTCCTGCTTGATCTGCTTTACAAGACGGCCGAGCGTCGCGCGAGCGTCCAAGATCTCTCTCTCGAACGCGCACTTCGCGAGCATCGTTTCGCTCGTGCCCTGCGCGCGTCCACGACCGTTGACCGAAGGGCCGCACCGGCGAGGGCCTCGAGGAGCCGAATGAATAACTAAATAATTTCTTTCTCTTTGGCGGGATTCGCAGTCGTTGGCATGCATAAATGACGCAGTCTAAATGACGTATTTTAATTGCGTTCCTCGGCCTGCAGTCCTGGCGCGTCCGAGCATCCTGCAAACGACGACGACGACGCCTAGTGACAATGGCGACTATCACGCGCCTGCTCGTTCGCTGTTCATTTCGCATGCAATTTATTACGCTGCATGCGTGTAATCATAATTAAATACTAATAACATGCGTCTTTATGTTTTTCTGCTGTCTCCGACGTTATTTTTTTTTAGTTTTTTTTGTTTGTTTTTTCATAGAAAGCATTACGAGAGTGCAGTTTTCATCATGTGGCTGTGAAACGTCGCGACGCGCAGTTTCCGCGATGTGGCGAGCCTAATTTAATTGCGCTAATCGTGGCGTCTCCTGCGTTTGTGCAGGTTTCGGCTCTGCTACTCGTCGCTGAATTTATTCGTCGCGTTTAATGTGTTTACTCGCGTTTCTCGTGTAATTTAATGCAACGAACGCTGCACGTACTCTTCGCTAGCGCAATGATTATGAGCGCAAAACATGCTAGCGCGCTTACGTAATGTTCTTGTGCGTTTTCGCGTACTGCACAATCAGACTGGATATGATGTCGGCGCCCTAGAAAAATACGAAATAATTGGCCCTCATTTGGGAGCGCTGCGTTCTTTGATGGTGGGGCGGTCCGTGTTTGCTAGAGCGTGCTTGCATCAGCGAAGAATGCGTGGACCTCACAGCGTAATGTTGACTCTGGAAGGTTTTACCCAAATAGACGCACGCGCAGCGGTTATTAGTGAAAACGTCCGCTGACGAAACAGGTAGGTCGCTCCACTTGACTGAAATGTTTATTATTGTTGTGCGCGGCAGCAATCTGTTTGGACAATGGGACCACCTATAATCAACACCTAGATCTGTGACGATTACCGCGCCTAAAGCTTTATGAATTCTTTTGGGTTGGTCACTTCTTCGTCGCCGTTCGTCGTAGAACACGAAAACTGGCCGGTCCGGGCCCTATCTTTATTTACGGTCGCTCTATCTGCCGTGGGTCATCAGCGGACCACCGAAGTGCTGAAAGGGTCGAGTGAGTAGCCGTGGCAGACTGATTCGACTCCTTCTAAAACTTCGGATGCTGTCGTCGAGACGGGAGCCGTGTGGATCGTCGAAAATTTACCTAAGATAGATGGGATACTAATTGACGACATTTTTGTCGGGTTTGTGGATTTATTGATTGCTCGAACTCGCAACTGAAAGCTCGAAACGACACCCACCAATTGCCAGCACTCAAAAAGTTCTTCTTTTTCTTTTTGAAGAAACTATTTCCGCTGTGGCAAAGATAATGAATTGTGAATATGTGTTAATAAGGCAGCCGTTCGGTTTGTCGAAAATTAACCTGAGATGAATGAGATGTTAATTGGGGATCGACTGCTCTCTCTCTGCCTGGTTTATGATTTTATTGCAGGTATGTCTGTATGTCAGTATGTCTGAAAAGTTTTCGTTTTTTGAAGAAACTGTTGCGGTAAATAGCGATGCAGGTAGTGAATTCGGTATAGTTTGGATACGCTGTGGTTCCAGTAGATTTCATGTCCATCACAATCACTATTGCGACATTTCACATATCACGAGTACGGCTCGGGTACTACTTTATTCCTCCGATATGAGAAGTTCTAGTTGGCGTAATAAGTGATAATCAAAATTTTCAATCACGGCGAAATAGCGGAGTAGGAAAAATATCAAGAATGACGAAAGAGCGTCGAATAACAAGCAAATGCACAAAGACGAAAAGGAATCGGTGCAATGAGAGCAAAACAAATTAGGTAATTTAATTTCAGTTTTTCCGGGAAGTTTCAAACAGTAATTACAATTACAACAATTTTGTGGTGTTTTACTTGACCATCTCCATTTTTTCATGACTCATTTAGACATGTTAATCTTTATTAATGACAGGTACAGTTCTGTCGACATCAATAAGCTGTTCATTTTTTTGAGGCCCAGTTTGAAGTAGTTACTTCAATTGTTTCCTAATACTATTTTACCTGCTTTATCGGACATATCGGGATATCGGCCCATATTTTGGGGTACTTTTTACGGTGGCTGAATAAACCCTTTTGCGGTTTTGTCATCTATTTGAAAGTCAAGTGCTTGAATATTTATCTCAGGTAGAAATTCGGCAAGGATGCCCGGATTCGTTAATGGACTAAATGCACTTATTCGCACAGAACCACACTGCCAGCCGAATTAGATACATACAAATAAACCTGAAATCCAAATTCTGTCCAATCCTTTCATACCTGTTATACCTGACAATTACGACTATCATTGAATCGTTCTCTTAACAGTTACCAAATCGCATGGCGCCTTTTAATCCAATTTTCTATAACTATTGCCAACCTGTTAATGTTTTACTATTTGATACTTCTTTCATTTCCAAATCGGTAAACCTACACTTCTATACTTCTACCTTTTTTTTTAAACATTCGAACATATCGTTCCAACCTTTGAGGCCCTTTCTACGATAGCCCAATGAACCGTTTCGCGGTTATCTCGTCAATTTAGTCGAGCGACTGAAAATTTATCTCGAGCAGGAATTCGACGAAGAGACCCGGTTCCGTCCAGGCCCTCATCTCGCCCTGCGCGAATGAAATCAACGAAACAAAGCGGCCGATGGTGAGAACGCGTCGTAGCGAGCGCAGCAATTCCACAACGCGCGCCGCAGCTTCGGGCGGCAAATACGACGCATGAAATCCGTGATTGCGCCGCCGCATTGCACCGATGAACCGTCGCGCATTATGAACTTATCAAATATAGGAATGCACATTTGGCCCCAGCGTTCAGCGCGGTAAATATGTGAACGCGCGCGCAGAGTCATCACGGTATGACCCAAGGGTAATCAAATGATGGTGCTCACCTCAGAGCCAGACGATTGTAGGATGTTCGCCGACCAGTTCTCCACTCCAGCGCCCAGAACACTGTGCACAATGCGAATCGGAGATTTCTCCTGATTTCGCCCAAACGCGACACATCTGAAATGTCTAAATTAAAATGCCATTTCGTTTGATTAATGGGTCGCCTAGGCGCTGATGCAATTAATTCAAATCGATGTTGTCGAACTCATAACATCTCGGTCATGCTATCCAATTAACGTTTGCGCAGCCACGTGCCGCGTGCGGTCGCGACCAAACTGACAAAATCAAATTGATTCGCCTTTCAGCTTTATCAGTTTTTAAACATTCATTCTGCGCGCTGAAGCGTGCGCGCAAATCGCATCTTTTAATCGGCTTATCGCATCTTTTAGTAGCTTCGTCTTTCCAACGACGCATTCATTGGCCAAGAATAAGCCTTTGAGTACTGCGCCTCTGGCAAACACAAAACAGATTGGAGATGTCGTCAACCTAACGTTTTTAAGGTATTAAGAAACAAGTAGCTGTTTCGTTGAGTCAAATATAAAAAAAAATGTGATGGTTATTAGAGTCGATAATCTTCTTTCGAACTACTAGTTGAATGCGCTTAAATCTCTAACCTTGAATAGATTTTAAGTTCTTGTAGACGTGGCATCAGCGGTGTCAGATTGCCCAACGCTTACTATTTATTCGGACGTTTTTTATTAATCAAAGCGCCGTAGTTTGGCACTTAAAATTAGATTGTGTTTTAATTACATTTCTCATGGTACCAGCTTTTCGCACTTGCATTTGAATTAACTTATTAAGCTGATTGAATTAGATTCCAATTATAGCGTACACTCGTCCAGGCGCTCGAATGCTTCACCTTAAATGTTAATGTCAACGTCAAACATATCAAGTACAACGGAAATTTATTTGAAGGCAAAAGAAATTTAAATGATTTGGTTGATGAGATGCAGAAGCTTTCAAGCTCTCATCTTTAACCCCACTAGACGCCTGAAATCCGATGAAAGCCAGATGACCCCTGTCAAACTATGGACAATATCGTACCGACAAAAATTCCGAAAAATAGTCTCAAAAAATTTACATGGAATTACATTATAAAAAACGAGGATTTATCATCTGTGCAAATTTTTATCCCACGATATTTTGGCATAATTACATATAAAATTGTCTCAGCTTTTGAATGGCACCAGGATTATCAAAAATGCAGCGTGGCTATATTAAAATTGACGTATATAAAAATATAAAATATTTAAAAATCGATTTCTGTCATAAAATTACTATTGTATTTCTTTATCCCACGATAGATTAGCATAATTACATAGAAACATTTCTTTTCTTCTGAATGGCACTAGTTTCATTAAAACTTATTCATATTAAAGCTATATTATACTTATATTAAAATAAACTTGGAATTTATCCGAAAGTAGCCAAGTTTAGTATCAAACGATAGAAAAATTCAGGCATGTTTTTGGAATTTGTAAATAATGCAATTTTTGCAATTTTTTGGAAAAGAGAGAGAAGGTACCTCTTCTCACATTTGCCAAAAATCGAATGCAATGTTAAATTTACGGAATATTATCTCAACTAATATTAACTTTAGGCAAAATTGCTTGCAATTAGTACCATTCGAATCTACGTTCAATTCTGCGTCGATTAAGGTAGTTTAATTTGATTTTTAATTTTTGAAATTTTTTGGAAAAGAGGGAAGAGGTACCTCTTCTCACATTTGCCAAAAATCGAATGCAATGTTAAATTTATGGAACATTATCTCAACTAATATTAACTGTAGGCAAAATTGCTTAGTACCATTCGAATCTACGTTCAATTCTGCGCCGATTAAGCTAGTTTAATTTGATTTTTAATTTTTGCAATTTTTTTGGAAAAGGGAGAAGAGGTACCTCTTCTCACATTTGCCAAAAATCGAATGCAATGTTAATATTGTTGAATCAGATCTTGGAAAATCTTAAAACCAGACAAAATTAGTTCAATACGTTCAATTCTGCATCGACTAAGCTTGTTTAATTTAATTTGTAATCGATTGCAAAGTTAATGCTTTTAAATAATATCTAAAAAAAATGTTAACTAACACTATCAAAATTCGTTAGTGCCATTCAAATCTACGTTTCCGTTTCGTATTCGTATTACGTGTGAGCATTTCTTTTCCACATGAGGTTTTCATCATGCGGTAGAATCGGCGTGGCTTGCCGAAGTTTGAAGATTCATTACTAGACATTATTGCAATTTATGGTACACTCCTGACCTTATCAGTGGCGGTCGGAAAAATGCGCGGACACAATGGCATCAGTCGCCACGAGAAATAAAAGTCAAAGAGATAGAAAAACCGAGGAAGGACCTACGAAAAACCTCGTATATTACAAATCTTGGCCGGAGACTTTGGCGAGAGTATGTGCAATTTTCGGGGTGCGCGTCCTGTTTGTATGATCTTCCATTCTTCGGGCATAACGAACGCATTTAGCCGTGGTCATTGTAAATGGATTTCAGGCTGTTTTAATGCACGAGCGCATTTAAGCCCAAAAGCCATTGCGGATAGGATTTGCATTGTGGCTCTCGACAATAGGCGTCTCTTGCGTCTTATAACTAACGATTAGTCGTCTCTTTTCGCATATCGCGACCGGGTGTACCAGAAAGAGCGAACGCGCAACAATACCACCGGTGGTATCATCTTCAAGAGTATTAGATGATTCGCAAAAGAAATGCCCAACAATGGCGGCAAATTAAACAATAGGCTCGAAACCGAAAAATCAAACACCCTATTACACACCTTTTAGCACTGACCCTCCGCGTTCTCCGCGCGCGGGTATGTGGTCCGCACGGCTTTCTAGAAGCGTCGTTCCACACGTCGATATTCGTCGGCCGCTCGTGCACTGTTTTCGGAAACGCATATTTCATGCATGTCATAGTCGAGGTGCGCAATTGTTACGCGCGGTTTCTTTGTCCATCGCGCCGAGCCCACGAAAACGCCTCCCCCCGCCCGTGGCATCTTTAGTCGTTGACTGATCGGCCCATGTGGCCGGTGTCCATCTCGCGCGGCGAAACTGCCGCCGCCCAGCGCGCCCGTCCCAGTATTGGCAAGGACTTCGACGAAAAGCAGATGCACGCGCCGACCAGAACATCCTCGGATGCCCGAGTTATGTGACGTGGCATTTTCTCGAAATTCGAAACGTCTGCGCGTCGGAACATCAAGCGCGCAACAATACGCCCGCGTCGGATGATGCACCGTCAAAGGACGACTTTATTTATCACATCAAACTCGAAGTCGTGCATCATCTCGACGCCACGCGTCCGGCATGCACTTTCGCATCGGAGTTGCGACGAGTGCAAGAAATGATTTCAATTTACCGCGCCCGAAATGCGCGTTCGACGCTCGCTCGTTTCGTTTTGTGTCCTCGTAAAATTCTAATTACAAACGTCGAGACGTGTGGCGTGCGATGGCCGGATTGTGTGTTGGTATAAATATTTTCGAAATGCTAGAAATATAGCCGCACGCGCGATAGGAAAAACGCGCGCCGCGCCGAAGAAGATTAAAGTACGAACGACGAAGGACGAAGAACGCGGCGTTATTTTGAGTTATGCGTTGCAGAGGAACGCATACGGCGCGAAGATGTCGGCTTCACGTTGCGACCAATATGCGAGACAGCGGGGACACTTGCAGAGAAAATACGTTGAAAAAAAAAAGAAAAGAAGAAGAACTACATATAAACAATAATGATAATCTAAATTATGACCATTGGAATCGCATGGGGTCCAACCCGTGTCGGTCGTTCGTATAAACCAAATGTCATGAAAATGAAACAAAAAAGCTGCACGACGCGGCGCGAGGCTTGCAAAGAATTGTTAAAATTCAAATTCTCATCGTTCATTTGCCTAATTAACCTGAGCCAACGGAGGAGAGGTACGCCAGCAATGGCATCGAAAATGCGCCCGAGTTATCGCGGCGAGCGTAATGCAATTACGCTAAGTTAATTCGTTTTTATCGCGGGCCTTGGTATCGCAATCACGCTCGTTTTCCGACGCTGCGCCGGAAAAAGCGCGTGCGGAGTTTGCAGTTTCGACCCTCTTCGTTCCGACGTCCCTTCCGTTGTTGGCGCATTTCCGCGCAGTTGGTGGACGGCCGTCGTTACGCACGCATTTTCTTACATTCGTAATAAATAGCGTTTTTACTCTCGCATGGGCGGCGCGACGGCGCAATGAGGACGGTCGGCCGTGGCATTTATTTATTGTATCGATTTCGGATCGATTGATGCCCGGAGAATGGCAGCTCCCGACGGTTGCGAACTCATCCATTATAGGTGACCATTGTACTCCCGACCGCGCCACGTCGAACAACCGAGAACTCTAAATGGGAATCGGAATCTCTAGACGAACTTTTCGCTGCCGGCGTTGGCACAATTCAAAAGTGACTCGATGCCAGTTTAATATCTTCGCCTCGGCCGCCATTCCTTCCGCGACCGTCGCCGTTTCCACGCTTTCGTTGCGTTTTTACGCTTAGACGCTTAGTTTTGATTTATCGCGCGACTTCGAACGAGAATTGCGGCGCGCTGGGACATCGGCGGCATCTGCCGCGAGTCGTTCCGCAGTCATCGTACGTGCGCGGTGGTTTACGGTACATTAATAAGTGCACTCTTGGGGTGCTCCGCTTAACCCTCTCCGTAGGTGGTTCGATGGCAATCATTCTGGGCTCGCCGCGCGCGCCGCCTTTCCGGAACGCGCCCCGCGTTCGGTCGTTCGGCGACGCGCGCGCATTCCTCCGGGCGGTCGTAAAAGCGTGCGCGTTCGTAAAATGCATTCAAACTACATTCGAAAGACCAAAAACTAGAACAACTTGTTTCAGCCCGCGACTGTAAATGCCTTCTCATGATTAGCCGCTGCCTCGCAGAGGTGCTCAACTTGTTCGGAAATATTTTCGGCGATTCATTTGGAAATGAGCGGTTTCTTCGTTGCTCGCGATAAAACTTTAACGGCGTAAGCAACGCGTGTGTTTACGAAGACGCTGGCTAGCGAAAGGCGGTTACAAAGAAGCAGGCTTTTTATAACCGTTCTTGTTTTTTTCTGGGTTTCCTCCCCCAGAATCTTGCAGAACTATTTTATTATCTGTTAGTGCGTGTGTCTTTCCGATACGTAGTTAAGTCGGCATGCTTCTATTCGTTGGTTACTTTGCGTCTAGGATATTCTTCCGACTGGGATTTTGGGGCGCCCGGCATCGTTTTTGCTCGGCCATGGCGCCACAACACTTGACGTGACATCTTCTTGAACGTGTCCGCAGCGTTTCCGGGCTTTTATTCACATTTTCGTGCGTGCGTCGTCGGGGGATGCGAGCTGCAAGTTCGTCGCGGCACTCGGGCGGCACCGCATGCGCCGGCGCCGGCCTTCGAACGAAGAAAGATATCGGAACTATCGGCGCGATCGTCGCCGTCGCCGGCCGCGTCCAGACGTCTCCGGTGCCTGACGAACACACATTTTTTCCCTTGACCTGCTCCTTCCGCCACTTAGACGACAGAATGATCGGGCGGAAACGTAAACGCCACAAACGTGCGAAAACAAATATCCGCACTGACGCACGAGCCAATTAGAAGTACAACTGGTGACAAGTAGAACTCGGCAAGGCCGGCCGCGCACGCGACAATAATGTCCGCTGCATTTTCGTTGGATTCCTGCGCAAAGATTGCACGAAGTTTAAACCGATTTGTATAAAGTGCTCGCTCGAAGTTGCGGATTTAATCTCGAGGCGGACGAGCGCGGCTCGAAAAAATAGGCGAACGAAATTGCGCTGTTTCTGCGAGTCGGAGTTGGAATAAGTTGAAAATTGAAACTGCATGCTCGCATCAGGAGCGCGCTGGAGTAACAACCAAAAACGAACGCGCGCTTACCAAACGCGACGTAAACATGCAGCGAGCACGGAAAACAATGCGTCCCTTGAGCAAACTTGGTATCCGTTTCTTTTTTATTTTCTTTTTTTTTTGTTTTTAATATTCCTAAATTGGACATTTTTGTGCAACAAAGCACCGCTTTGTGCGTTCGCAACGACGCCACCGACTGCACAGCTTCGACGCGTTAAAAGGGCACATCAAAATTAGTGGTTTCCTTGTCGTGATCTCTCACGAACGAAAGTTATTTTCGAACACACGGTTATACGATCTATATGCCTCTCTACCTGACCGCATGTCAGTCCTGTGCGATCTCGACTTCTCCGATAGTGAGTGCAGTTTGCGAGATTAGTGATATGATCAATTAGCGCTGCATCGGCTGGAAATTTTCAGCATTTAGCAAAATGGCCAATTCACAGTAGAATCCACTTATGTTAGAGGGTGATAAACATACAAACATTTTTTATGTGGAGAAAATTAATCTGAAATCGAATCATTTTAAATTAGTTCTTTTAGAAAATAAGTTACATTTCTTTCAAATCCGTGTGAAAAACTCCTAGCGTTGTCTTCCCCATAATCATATTAAATTGACATCAGAACGCTTAGACTTTTTCTACTTATTTGTAGGCAGTATTTGTTTTTCAATTAGGGCCGTTTAAAAAGCAAACAATAATTTATTCACCCCACAGTTCGCATGTCGATCGCACTGCGGAAGATCTACTGGAGGTACGTGCAACTCCCGGTCAAACGTTTAAGCCGTTAAACTCGAAAACTTTCCACGATTTGTTTTTTGCTTTACTTGACACCCAACATCAAAATTCGCAGACGTCCGTCATCGGAATTCAGATTTTGGGGTGGCTGCAGCGGTGAGAACCTAGCCCTAGATTAGGTAGCAATAGATGGCTCTTATGGAATGTTAACATGTAAAAATTTTCAAGCGCTTATAACGCGCTTACGCAGATAATTCGCCGTGCAGTAATGCATATGTATGTGTGCTACGTCTAATTGGCTTTCAATTGCATTTAAGCACTTGCATTTAAGACTCTAAATCTGTTTTTAAGGCGGCGACGAATTTCTTGCATAAAAAATTATTACCGATTTTTGAGGTCCAAAATAAACTTCACATGTATTTTAAATGGCCTCGTAGTCGATCATTTAATGTCATTTTTGACCAACACGCCCAATTCAGATTCTGAATATGTTTTTAAGGCGGCGACTATTTGTCTACATAAAAAGTTATAAACAATTTAGTTTGTATGAACATTTCTCTATGTGTTTTAAATAGGCCCTACTTTTTGACTTTAATGTTAATTTTGACCGACACGCCCGAAAATTTTTGAATCGTGCTTAGGCTCAATCGAAAGGTAATACAAAATCACATATGTATCAGTGTTTATCTGGGCGACGAAATGTCTGCATCACAAGTTACAGCCATTTTGGCCAATTTCCCGTGTATTTTAAATGGACATGCGTTTTTTATTTTAAAGTCATTTTTGACCGACACGCCCAAAAAATTTCGAATTGTGCTTAAATGCACCGATTAGACGTAGCACACATATGCATAACTGCACGACGAATTATCTGCGTAAGCGCGTTATAAGCGCTTGAAAATTTTTACATGTTAGTTTTCTACAAGAGCCATCTATTGCTACCAGATCTCGGGCTAGGTTCTCACCGCTAATTTGTGGCCGCTGCATCCCTTTCGAATGTGTCACCGGATAAGTGGAATTGCACCTCGTGGAACGTTTGACCGTGGCCCACCTAATGCCTACGATAACTTTACGCAGACACTATACAGATTAGGCGATGCCGGCGGGCACTAAAGTTGAGTGTTGTGTTTTTATCTTGTGACGTCGGCGTCGGGCGTCGGGCGGCGGTGTAACGCCAACCCATCGATGACGTGAATGCTCAGCGTTCGCACTCATCCAGCGAGCCTCTCGTCGATGCGCAAATACGCACGTTCGTCAACCGACGTGCGCCATGCGCGCATGCATCCGTCTCGAATTGAATAATAGCCGAACGAGTGTGCGTATTTACACGATCCGTCGTTTCCGTCCGCACTCGGCGGTCCGGCCGCCCGTCTTCCCGACGTGTATGCAGCCAAGGAGGTGGTAAACGTTCGACCTCCGAGTGTTGAGTAAATTCATCTCGTCTGGATAAACATCGAGCCCAGCTATATTCGACGCTATGGATTTTTACGATTTCGTGTTGATTCTCCGAAACGTAGGTTTCCGCGTCGCCCCAATTACCGTTTCAATTTGCCGCCGGCCTCGGTGTCCCCCACGACGCCAATCGACTGCTCGCGATCATTTCGAGCAATAAATGTCTGACGTGAGCAAACTTAATTCGTTATTTAATGCCATCGCGCGAAATTCTAATCACGCGCACCTCCTCGTTCTCGCGCATTGCGCGGTTAACGCTGTTGGTACAGTGCTTTCATTGTGGCAGCGCCAGCGAATGGAAACGTAGGTAGGCGATAAAAGCGTGGAAATGAGAGGAAGAAAAAAAAAACCAAACAAAAAGAGCGAGCAAGATCTACGTGCCCCGCTTACTCGTCGCGGCAACATAATCAACTGCGCCACGTCCAACCTGCAATTTTTTTATCGGCCAACTTATTATCCGCAACATTACCCGTCATTTCGTTAATCTATCGGGGCCTTGCGCTAAACGCTACGCTAATTAATTCTTATGCTATTAGGTCTTGTCGTGCGCTATATTCAAACGCAGCGACGACGTTGCGCGGTACGTTGTTGATACGGCGCCGTAGTAAAGTTTAATTAATCACACGCCATTTTTTTCGAACTCATAAAACGTGGGGCATCCACTTTTTCCATCTGAATATGTTAATGCACAACGTGTGCCGCGAACGTCTCGACACGACTGTTCCACCATCCGCACGCGGCGCGCCGCCATCAGTCCGCTCGCCAATTAGTGATTAATTTCGCAAAGTTCGCCGATGAACCTGCATAATGCATTCGGATTAGATGATTGCAGGAATTAACACGCCAGGTCTAATGGACGTCGGGGCGATGGTGGCGCAACAACCGGTGTGCGCTCGCGCTTTCCATCCCCCTTCGTGCTCGGGCGTGCACGCGCAACTAATAATATATATATATATATATATTCGCAATTTGTCTGCAGTCGTTTGTTGATTTTGACGTCGCGCTGGTGGCGGTTGTTGTTGTTCTAACTTAATTTATAACCGATGTTAATCGAGAACGCAATGTTCTTAATGTACTTTCATGCCGGACGGCGTATTATATGTCGCAGGTATCTTGGGCGTTACATCTTTGTTATATCGTAAAATGTTGCGCGCACAACGCGGCGTTGCCGACCCAGCGCAATATTCGCAAATGAACGCGACGCGGCGAAAAAGTAACGCACACACACACACACCGGGAAAATATTACGGTTAAGTATAGAAAATTTCAGCGTCGCGATCTGATAGCGGAGTACTTTATTGCCGCAGGAAGCGAACGGAGGATGAAAATCAGAGTAAAAAGAAAACATCACAACCGAATATTTGCGGCGTTCGGGGACGATTGCCCAATACACGAGAAAATTTCTCGCCTTGGCGCTGGCGGCGGGGAGTGTTGTTTTAATTTTCTTTTTTTTTTTTAGCGCACGCGCAAATTACACGCCATGCGGACGAGAATCGACGCGATATCAGCGCAAATAAATATGCATATTTATCGCCGCATTGCGTTTGTTCTGCGACGCGACGCGACGTCCGTTTGAAATTTTAATTACCGTCCGTGATGTTTTCCGTTCTAAGCAGAAAAGCAGCTTTGCGCCTTAAGCCTGCTCGACGTTCGCAACAAAAAAAAACAAACAAACGGCCAACAACGAAAAAACAAGTCGCCCCGTCGAAATCGTTCCGAGCCGCTTAAAAGCGCGCACAACTTCCAACATTTTTTACGTCGCAATCCTTTCGTTTCTCAAATCTGTCGCCCGACGTCAACTCGGCCGCCAGCACTCGTCATCGCGTTTATGTTATAGTTATTCTTTCGCCGAAACGAGTGAGAGGCTGCCCAGATATTTGTCTCGATTTCGCTATTTGGCCGAATGAAAGGATGCTGGCGCGCGGCTCGGCTCGTTGCTAGCGGGGCCACAAAGCGTCGACGTCGGCGATCATCGGCCGTTCGACGCAAAATGCGTCTTAAAATCGCGCGCCGATTCGATCCTTGCACCACATTACGTTCTGGAATAATGGACGCGGGTGAATAACGCCCGGCGAATCGACTGTTGTGTGCAACGCGTTCGGCCGTCTCGGAAAAAAAATTGTTGATCCGACGAGAAGGGAACTGTCACGCTATTTTCATTTTTTACACAAGCGTTATCGGCGTTCTACATTTCGCGCGCGTTTTTTTCGTCCGCCGCGTCTCCCATTAGCGCGACGTTCTTTATTCGTAAGTTTGTACGTTTGTTCGCCCTTTGTGTTCTTCTGCTTTGCGCTTCGATTGAACGAATGAATGAGAGCGGACGAGACCGAACCGAACCGTGCGATAGAACCGACAGGAATAAAACGCAGGAAGAAAAGGAACCAGAGACCTGGGCATCATTCAATCCGTTCGCGCTCATATCGACGAGATGTTCACATAAAGTCTTCGCTCATTTCTTTTGCTTCGGCGCGCCATTTTCCTCGATTCGTCGTCGGTCCATTGTCATTACTTCAATTCTTCTAGTTGCCGCACAATACCCTTTTTGACAGCGGCTCCGTGCCCCCCGAACTGGCATTCTTTCACATTTTAATCCTCGGCGACAACGCGCCAGCTCGCCATCGATGTCTTCATTTCATGCGCTGCAACCCGTTAAAGGTTGTCTTAAAGTTCACCGACCTAATTGCGCTAAAGCCACACAGCCGCAACCCGATTTGTAGGAGAGCAAAAGCGAACGTTTTTCTTCTATCTGTAATTGCCCGCGCAGTTCTCTAAATAATTTGCGACGAAACTTCGCCGAGCGCGCAGTAAAACGCGTAGCTTCTTGTTGCTTTCGTTGTCCGTTGGCAAGGACGCGGCGTCGGAGTCGCGCGGCGTTTTAAAACCTCCGATGCCTCGAAGGCGCGCCACATTAGTCGTCCACGCGAGCGACGCACAATTCCGAATTCGAGAGTTGCACGGCGCGCCCTCCGCAACGCGATATGATGCATTCGCCGCGCGCACCTTCGCCCGACGCTGGCGCATTATCAGTGTCGAGCTGGTCGCCGGTGTTTATGCAGTGCATTTATGCGCCTCCTCTACTTTCCTGCGGCGCGGCGGCGTCGTGCGCGATGCGGCGTTACTGTTTCGTGTTTTTTTTTTGTTTTGCTTGTTTTGTTTTGGTTTTTGGTCTTCGTTTTTCTTCCGCCGCACGACTTTCCAGTTTCCCACGCCACCTTCTTGCGCCCGGCGCGCCGGCCATTAGAGGCGGCCGACGGAACAACCGAATTATTCGCCCACTGGGTGTTGGGTCCCGCGACGCGCGACCGCCGATAAACCGTATTAATTTCGCAAGACGCGCGCGGCAAGGCGCGAAGTCGTGCATACACGACTTTTCGCTTCGGCCGCGTCGAAATTTATTATTTACCTGCGAACTGCACAATGCGCACTGCCGTCGCAGCGTGCGCTTTCAGCTGGCGCTTCCACCCCGGTGATTTTTATTAAAAACCTCATCGTAACATATATCACCGGCGCATATAACTGCTGAACTGCTAAATTGCTAAATGGCAACAGTGCAAAATTTATTTATGCCCGTACAGTCCGCGGCGCGGCGATCGCGCAAAGTTTTCCTGCCGCCCGGCGCACTAATTAATTTAACGCTGCCAGGGCCCGCTCGCGCGAATACCACGGATTAGGCTAAGCCCCCGCCGTTGCCAAAGCGTCCGGTTGCGAGATACGTTTCGGGCGGCGCATTTCTCGTTACTCGTGGACGGGCGTGTAGATCGCATTCGTATGCGCGCCGCGCGCCGCCCCGCCGACCCGGCCCGACCCGAAATGCATTGCGGAAAATTAGCGCTTTCAATTATTTTTACAACGATATTGCGTTGCGCGCGCAGGCGCAGTAATAAAGCAAATTTATATCATTCGCTGCGTTTATGTAAGTTATTTATTCGCGTTAATATTCGCCGGGCGGCGCGCGCGGTTGCGGCGCATTGTTGGCCGTAAGTGAAAACAAGACGCCGCGGAATGGGCGGCGCGAGAATCGATGAGGCGGCCGGCTGAATAATTGTGTAATAACGCGCATAATTGGAAAACGCATATTGCCACGATAATGTGTATACATCGCGGGCTGTTTTTCATATCGCGCTCGTTTTGTTCGCGCCACTTCTTGTTGCGCGCGGCCATTATTTGCGCGAAATCGAATTGGCAATAACAAGGTGCGATTCGCCTCGATGTTGTCAATTATCCTTCGCCTTGTTGTTGTCGTTGTTGTTTCTTTGTTTTTTTGGCGTTTTAAACTTGAACTCGCCACTCGCCTCCGGCTGCTTCGCGAAGTTTGCCGATCGCCAAATGAATGTTCCGTCAACCGGCAGCGTTAATGTTTTAATTAATTTTTAGGCGCCGAGTTTAATTAAACGCAACGCGTGCGAATGCGCGTGAAACGTTCGATGATTATTATACAAAATATTATGCCAGAATGTTATTGCGATTATTGTACATTCGTGCCCAGACTAAATTCAATTTAAATCTGCGGTTTTGCCGTTCACCCAACTTCATCATTGTGATTATTGAGGCGTCATAATTGACTGTGTTGGAATAGGCATTTCACGCCGTGGCAGACGAACGCATCGGACGCAATCCCGCCGGAGCGCCGACGACGCGCTTTGGCTCACTGTTGCTTTTTATGGAAAGTGAATTTATTTTTTGGTCAATATTCCAGCGGCTCGAGTCGTTCGCCGCGTTTATCGGCCATCCGACGCCTTCGACAATGCGAATGGTTCACGCCGGCGTTCTGGCCTTGCGTCGGCAAACCGCACCAACCGCAATCGATTTCCTAACTGAAATCCAAATGCCTCAAATTCTCACACTTCCTACAATCGCGCCTTCGACTACAACATCCGATATGATACAAGCAAAGACTGTGGCGTTCGAGTAAAAAGGTATTAAGAATTTTATTCGGGTTCAGATTCGCCAAGAATATTCCGACAGACTGTTCGTGCTTCAGATGGCGGCGTCGTAAAGCTCGGTCAGGTTGTTCAATTTGGTGATATCCTGCCTTAGAATTTCGTTGTGAAGGCTCGCCACGATCACAATGAGGATTCCAATCACCACGGGGAACGCGAAGAGGACCAAAATCATCAGGACTGTTAGCATCGTCTGGAACGTGCGCATGATCGTGTAGCACCAGTTGGTTTTCGGAAAGTGGTACTCTTCGATGTAGCCACCATCGCCCCGCAGCACTGGCACAACTTCCATCATCAGGTTGAAGTCGCTCGGTTGCGAGTAGAAGGAGTCTTCGTCTTCGGTGAGATCGTGGATCATCTCTCGCTGGATTGGTTCTTCGGCCGAGACGTCGGCCAGCGATTCGATCGCTTCGGCGGATCTACGACTTCTCGTGTGACGTTCCTGCGCCATGGCAAGATTTTCGCGGAGCCGGAAAATAAAATTTACGTGGCGAACATATGTAGAAACTGGCGCAAATGATATCAGCGCATTGTCAGTTTGCCGACGACGATTCGCGTGGCGCAACGCGCCTGCCGGTGACAGTTTCGTCCGTCCGAACAGTTGAACGTATCAAATGCAAAGCACGCTCGGATGCGCGCCTGCGCGCCAGAGATTGATGGACGCCGTTTCGCTTCTGACGTTCCGCGACGCGGCGGCGCAAAAAATGTATCGCATTTAAAATAAACTTTATTCAACGTAAACCTCGGACGGGCCAAATTCGCGCCGGGAGCGGCGTGCGCGCGGGCGCAAACAAAAGACACAACTACGACGAAACGACTTCGAAAAGTTCCCGTCGTCTGCGCTTCCCGATTTGCCGGGACGGCCGTCGAGCGACGCGAGCGCACTCCCACGCATCATATTTTGCACCTGCGATTGCCGCCCCGCTGCCTCGAATAAATCCTAAAAATCTACCTGACGTGCCGAATTCCCAGGCCCACTTTAAATACATTTTTCGACAAACGCCGAGGCTCCCCAAGTCTCGGAATGTTACGCACTCGCGTTGGTGTTTATCAAACGAGCACTATTAGCCAGCTCTCCCGCGCCACGCTGGCTAGAGATGGGAAATAAATAAAATAATCGTTTAATCGATTAATCAATTAATAGCAACTTGAAAAGTAATTGCATACAAAATGCTTGGCTTTTTAATCGATTTTAATGGAATTTTTGATTAATCAAATCTTCTTCATTTATCTTCAATATGTTGTTGAAATTATAACTTTAAATGTTTAAATTTATATGTTATAATTAATAACTAATGAATGGATCAATTATGATTTCTTTATTTCATTCTGTCTTATTTCTGCAAATACGTAATACCAACACACATAGCTGCCTCAAATTATAAGTGTTTACTTATCTTACATCAACATTAATTCCAAAAGAAAACAACAAATATTCTGGCTATTAACCAACTAAATTAATTACAATTAAATTATAAAAAAAAATCGCGTAATTATAAAAATATTAAACTTGCATTCAATGAATTGATTACAAGAACTCAATTATTCGATTAATTTCAATTCAAAAATAATCGATAATCGCCTACGTTTTGGGCGAATGAAAGCTTCATTGAGACGCCATCCAAGGGCGCACGGCGCAGGTGGTGCGATCTCTCATTCCCTCCATGTGTGTATGAAAAATTAAAATCCAACACGTCTCCGACAAACAATCGCCCGACGTGATTTATAGACAAGAAGCGAGCTTCTTCATTTTGCTGGCGTCCTTATCGTCGATGACATCTATTTTTTACGCGCTCCGAAATTGGGTAGCGGCAGGCAGAAACGTAGATCTAAATAAACAATGAAAGGGGAAGGCGTATCAAGAGAAATGTGTACGATGATGGGTTGATATATCAAAACCGAAGCGAAAAAAGAAAACCAGAAAGGGCTACCGAAAAGAAAAGCGTACTGGGAAGGGTTCACGCATGAATGCTGTCGGATTCGATTGATATTACACAAAGAAAATCCACTTTCAACATTTTTTTTTTGTCAATTGTGCAAACTTTTATTCTCTTATATTCAATTCGATGAGAATCTGGGCGAAAGGATTTAACATCCCGAGTACCTGCCTTCGGAATCGTGGACGATTCACGAGAACAGTCAAGCACATGCCGCTTCTCTGGTCAAATCGGATTATGTAAAATTACGCTCAACGCGTAGGCGAAGTGACGAAGATGCAATTTGTCCATTGCCGCGAAGAATGGGCACTCTCGCTTGACCTTATCCGGGCCGCCTATTTGCGTTTGTGTGCGCGGTTTTCACTGCGGATCCCATTAAAGCATTCTTTCGTGGCTTATTCACGTAACCACGCACTCGAAAGCAAACACGCAGACGCGGCCGAGATTGCGCCGCGCAGACAATAGCGCTTAAGCGGTAATCGCAAATCGCCTGCCGAATCCGCCGAATCCAGTCGTTCGGTAATCGGAGGGCGGAAGGCACGTCGGGCGAACTATTGCAAGACGCTTCGGCAACTTGAAAAGCGTGTAGTGCTCTAATCGCATTACGCTGCCGAACGCATTTTTGTGTGAGTGCATCGCCGCGGAAAATCCGAGCCGAAGTTCGATCTGTTCGAAATTGCGCCGATGAGTTTCCACTCGGCGTTTGGGCGAGCGCGTTGTTTATGCTTTGATTCAATTTCGGCGCGCCGTCGGCTGCGAGGTGTTTTGTCGGGCGCGCCAGTTCGTCCAAGTTCTGTTATTTGTCGCGCCCCGTCCTGCCGACCGTGGCGTCATCAAGAATTTAGCGATGAGAACCTAGCTCTAGATCTGGTAGCAATAGATTAACATGTAAAAATTTTAAAGCGCTTATAACTCGCTTACGCAGATAATTCGTCGTGCAGTTATGCATATGCGCGTGTGCTACGTCTAATCGGCTTTCGATTGCATTTAAGCACAATTTGAAAGTTTTTGGGCGTGTCGGTCAAAAATGAGTTTAAAATAAAAAACGCATGTCCTTTTAAAATACATGGGAAATTGACTAAAATGGCTGTAACTTGTGATGCAGACAATTCGTCGCTCAGATAAACACTGGTACATATGTTATTTTATATTACCTTTCAATTGAGCCTAAGCACGATTCAAAATTTTTTGAACGTGTTGGTCAAAATTAACATTAAAGTAAAAAAATAGTGCCCATTTGAAATACATGGAAAAATGTTCATACAAACGAAATTGTTTACAACTTTTTATGTAGACAATTCGCCGCCGCCTTAAAAACATATTCAGAATCTACATTTTATTGGGTTTCCAATGGTGGTAAGCTTGATTTGATATTTTTTTGGGCGTGTTAGTCAAAAATGACGTAAATGATCGGCTAGCAGATCTAGGGCTAGGTTCTCACCGCTGAAGAATTTTTATTCTTCCCGGCTAATAAAGATGAATCTGTT
>JAODGE020013518.1:0-10935 GCA_027574965.2 Ecitophya simulans | reverse complement strand
TACGTGACGCAATCACAAGGATTGCCGCGGGAATTTAATATATTGTACGGACGCGGACGTGGAACTTCCTTGTTTTTAGAGCTGGCCAGGTGCGCCGGGTTGGGACATTAATCTTTAGCCGGGAATTAAATCATCGAGGTGCATCGCGCGCGTTTTCTTTTTATGTTCATTTGTATATAATGCAAAGATATCATATAAGATGCACGACAGGAAAACTTTAACTGATAATGTATGTTACGTGGAAGTTCACAGATGGCGCTCATCTGGGTTAAAAGAACAATAAGTCCAACGTTTAGCTTTCAAACTTCAATAAATTTGTTGATCTGTCATTTAAAGTTTGTATACTTTAGTCGTGACAATCTTCAGAAGAAGAAAACTTGTGGGGCGGAATAGAGGCAGAAATAAATTAAGCATTCTTAAAAAACTAATTTCAGATAAATGAAGGTGTATAAAAAAATAATAATTGTTATTGTATAGATGTATGTATACAACAATAAATATAAATATATTAATGTGAAATTGAGGAATTTTAATAGAAAATATAGGCAACAATTTATAAGTATCGAAGTCGAGAATAAATGGCTTATTGTTAGTGACGCCATCTATTAATATCCCGAAAGGCGCTCCCTCCTATTCCTAGACACAATTTCTAACGTTGAGTCGTTCATCTTGAAAGGTAGTTATCTATGATATAATGTAATATGCGGGAGTATATTGAGAGGTCGGATATGTATCTGTCAATTTCCTTATCTTCCAGGAAAAAAGACCATTTTCGCGAAGCGCACGCGTTGATATACCGAATAAATGGCAGCCGTTTGCGCTATTCGTTATGCAGATATGCGCGGCGTGAGTTATAACCTCTACCTATCGATGTGGAGATAGGAAAACGCGCTCTTATTCGATGCCAATTTAGATAATCTATAGTGCCATTCTTGGTTAATATCTCCAGAAATTGGAAAAATCTTTTTTGGTTTTTGAAATATAAATTTGAGTTAGAACCACTATAGTCTCATATCGCACGGGGTTTCCTCTACTCAATCACATCTGTCATTCATTCTTTTGTTTTTAGCAAACAAATTTCTTTAAAATTGCCCTAATATATAAACGCGCTTCTTTTAATTACATTGTCTATTTTCAATTTTTATTTCTATTCTAGAATAATTTAAAATGTTAAAAATGAGAGTTAGTATGGATGAGTTAATATCTTTAGAAATTATAATAAAAGTTTGTCTCACTATTTTGTGTAATATATTTAAATCGTTCAAGGCTTTTTTACTCAAGGCGCCATCTGTGTTAAGAATCATAGATAACATTGGTCGATAACAAGAGAGTATGTAATTTGTTTTTGCAACCGATTCAGATGTCGTTTGATGTACGGATTTCATATTTGACAATACAATTGTTTCAACACAGCAGTTTTTTTTTTAACAAATCCTGGTTAAAGTTTGGATTGTGGCCACTTGGGGTCATTTTCGAAAACGAGCTGGAATGTCCAATATCCGAACTTTGACCTCGACTTATACAAAATTCTGATGTGTCAGACAATTTTGGAAAATATACGAGAATCCTCTGAAATTTTGAAAACAAATTCTTCTGTTTTTCTTTAACCAAATTATCCCTTTCAAGAAAATTTGAAGGTGTTTTGAATAAACATGAAAGCGTAGAGTGTGTTCAACCGGCCGAGGTGGTTTTAACCGCCCCGACACGCTCAACATTTCATTAGTTACCGTTAGTTACTGTCCGGCCGCATGGTTGCCGAGCGTGCGGTGTGCGCTCGATCTGCGCGCGATTAGAAGTCCCGACGGGGTTGATACGTCCGTTCGCGCCTCGAAACGTACGAAAGCGAACGTACCGCGCAGCCAGCGTGGAGCGCTATCTTTTGCACGAGTGGCGGCGGCGGCGGCGGCGACGGCGGCGTGCACACGCACGCGCCGGGCCGCCGAGCGTGGGCCGAGACTTCGGCGGTCGTAAACCGCATCTAATCACGCAATAGTTGCTTGTCCGGCGGCCGGGGCGAACGGGGTCGCCGTCGGCGCCAACTTCATTAGTCAGTCGTCCGGCGTTCGATAACGTCGGGGGCGGCGAATGAATTCGCCGTTTACTTGCGCGCCACTCTGCCTCTCCGTCTTCATAATCCACACTATCTCAATTTTTAATTAAACAAAGTCATCTTTTTAGTTCGCCCGCGTCGTGTGCAACGGCGAGGGGGTAGTTTGGCGGCAGTTGCGAAGCCGTACAAGTCTATTCTCCATCGCGTCCGGGCTTAATTAATTTCAATTTCAATTTTGCGCGCCACAGTTCGCGTTGCAATGCGAATTGCGCCGCGAAAAAAGTTGCTAATGAACTAATTAGTGCGCCGGCGGCGAGCGTTCGTCGGAATCACGTTACGTCGGCTGTTTGCGAAGACGCAACACTCGAGAATTTGTAGAATTTCAATTAATTGACTTTCGAAGTGGCGCGAAGTTCAGGTGGTAGCGATCGGGGCGACGGCAAGGCTTCGGGGCGCCAATGAAAATTTAAAAATTTCTCCGCCGGCAGTTTGCGCGCTAATTAGTTTACGCCCGCGAGGGTCGGCGGGGCGGTGACGGACGCATTGTTCGTTCAGCCTTGTTGCAATTACGGTTTAAGATGCAAATTGTTTAAGTTCAAGCTGCCCGTCGACGCCACATCGCCGGAGTTTGTTGCGTTAATATTGATTAATGATAATGTCAGACGTTTTTAATTAATCAATCTCAAGTCGATTCACTGAAATAATTGTACGCTTGTTGGTTAGGTTAAGTTTGGATAGGTGAGGTTAGGTTAGGGTGAGTTAATCGATCAATCTGCACATGTATTGAAATTTTAATTCATCAATTAAGAAAAACTTAAATAGTGTATTGAGTAATAAGTAATGAGCGTTTAAACAAAACGCCTGTCTCGCTCATTTTGTTCTCCACGACACTATCGTATTCATTTTTCAAATTTGTAATTTTTAACATTGAGGGCGAGCTCCAAAATTGGCTTCTTAACTTTTTTGAATTTAGCCTATGTTTGGATAGGTAAAGTTAGGTTAGGGTAAAGTAGTCTGTTTAGTAAGCTGCTTCTGTATGGAACTTTAAATTGATCCATTGAGAAAAATTAAAATAGTTGACTGAGTAGTAAGTCATGAACGTTTAAACTAAATGCCTTTAAAATTGGTAATCTTCAACATCGAGGAGGCTTCTCAAGTCTTCGAATTTGGGCCAGCCCATAATTGATGAAACTTGTTGTGATATTTGATAAGGAACAGCAGAATGCTCATTACTTGTCACTCGAACCAGCATATGCTGAAGGGAGATGTGTCCAAAATGACATACCTTCACGTCTGTCACGTTTTATGACGCGTAAATATTAGCGGTTTTGGTTTTCGCGTCTTCGAGCGGAAAATAAATGAAGCCGCTGGGTCTTAGGATGAATTTAAATTAGAACACATTTTGCACCTCGTCATCATCCATTTCCGTTCGTCTCGGCACATTTTTGCGCATTCTCATGCGAAATGTGGGGATATTCAGACTGTGTATAGATTTCAATTACGTGCCGGCACTTTCAATTAAACGCATCTTTCAGGTGCGCATTTATTGCCGCTGTTGGCGTGATTAATGAACTGCGAGAGTGGACGAAAGTTGAAATAACTTGTACGGATTCTAACGGACTGCTCGGACCTCTTCCTCCTGCTTTCTTTAATATCTGTCGGCGTGCGTCATGTGATTACGTTCCCGCTGGAATGATAGATAGTCAGGGTTTCTCGCAAAATTGTTTGGAAATAAAATACGCGGTCGGATGTAAATGCGAGTGGGTTGTGCTCATAGAAAATCAAGTTCTTGTCGTAAGGTTAGTCTGTCTTCAGTAGTATTGTTAAGTGCATACGTTCTGCGTGATGATACACGTTTGCGATCGCATGCACGTCCTGCGAACGCTTGCGTCATCTTCGCGGGTCGGCGAGCAGCCGAAATGTGCGTAAGTGCGACGTTATTCAATGAGTCTCGTGTCGTTTATTTTTGCATCTTCGAGCGCTGGCGATGTAAAAGAAAACGTTACGCGATGCGTTAAAAGCGAATGGAATGAGTGCAGGAAAAAGCGCGTCGGAAATACGCACGAGGTGGGAAAAACGTTCGGATTTTTTGAGTGGGATTTAAGGATGTCATTATTTTTATATTACAGAACGAAATGTCGCAAAACTTTAGGTTAGGAGAGGAAGAAACCAAAAATGACTACAAGAGAAATTTGTTTTTGGTGTTTTGGTATTGGGGTTGGGTCAGGTAAGATTAGAACAGGCTAATCAAAATTTGTACTCAGATATCTTCAAAAAACAACATGATCCACAGTTGATAATCAGGAAATTATAACCTACAATAACATTTGGTTGAGTGATAAATCATGAGCGTTTTACAGTTTTTGTTTTTCGTTATTCTACAATAAATAGAGTTCTTTCTATTATTCAGATGAAAAAAACAGATTGTTATATTATTGACCACAATTTTTGTTATCTTACGTTGGGTTAGGTTGAGTAGAGGACTGCGTAACTAGCAGTACTTAGGCGCATTGTGTACCTCCCTTAGTTTTGCTCGGTTAATCTTTCAGTTGCACCCAGGACTGTCACACCAACTTGTTAAGGGGGTTCCGGATTCATTGTCTCATGGTTACGGACTCGGTTTGGATAGCTTACTTGGTTTAAGGCTGGGCAGGTGTCATTCTAAAAATGGATGACAAATTTAAGGAAGGAAATTAATTGTATTAGGTGGATTAATAAGTGAGGAGCATTTGTTCTTGTTTACTGAACAATTGACCAATCCTCATCAAATATAACAACAATTTAATCAATTATATATTCTCCACTATTGCTGAACAAAGTCCTTCACATTGTTCAGGGTTACGACCGTCAACACACGAAGCTGACAGGGTTGTAGAGAATCGTACACTTCTTCGAATTTTATGCAAATATTGTTTAAACGATTGCGTCTTACTATTTGACTCAATACTTGGGTCAATCAAAATATTTATATTCGGATATCTGTGGAAATCAACATGATCCGCAGATGGAGAACACGAAATTTCCATACTATAGACTTTTATAGTTATAGTTAGCAGAATCTGGAGCTATGAGCACATTCGTCATCACCAGCGCCACTCTCTCAATGTCATTGGTTTCCGCTCGTTGGTGGTTCCGGCCTACTTCCGTCATCGGCGATTCGTAAAGCGTTTGCTTTGCGCCGTGATGATTTTGCGGGAAGCGTCCGGACTACCAACCGGTTGCACATCGAACAGGACATCGGACGCCCACATCGCCGCATGCGTTATTTGATTACGGCCACCTAGCAGCGTGGACGTCCTCGAAGCATCGCGCTCGCCGCCATTAGTCTCTCGACGGCGCCGGCGCGCAGTTAATGAGCACTTTCTTGAGTGCATCTCGAGGCCCGCTCAACGGCTCGCGATAATTATCATTTACGATCGTGCCGTCAGCGGCGAATTTAATTATTCGCGCGCTCCCAATCGCCTTAAACATTCTATCACGCGAGTTGCGTAATTGCGCGCGCGCGCCGAATGGCATTGCATTGTTTTCGATGCGAAACGTTACATTCGTCACGCATTGTTGTTCCATCGTTGTTGTTTTCTGTTTACTCAAGTCAAGTTGCGATCCGCCGGACGCTCTCAATTATTTGCTGTGTTGGCTTAGTCCACGGGGTATAATTGATTGTGGTCTACCAGTTATGATTAATATCTTTTAATACTTAACCTTTTAATTAGGGAAGAAGATGCGAAATTTTCTGTTACGATAACGCATTTTGCAAATGAGAACAGTGGTAAAGAATGGGTTAAGGTTAACGTTCGGAGCGCGTAAATTGAGAAACGTTGAAGAAGATCGCTCGTGAACATGGCGGAATTAATTTTTATGCGCTGAGCGTGCGGCAGATAAATATCTGGTGTGGAAAAATCGGTTCGGTTTAAGAATGATTTCGGCGCGACGTCGACGATAAAGCGCCCTCGGATGGAACACATGCGCGCCCTTCTTCATCAACATCTCGGCGCGCCGCGGCCCACAAGGCAGCAATTTGTTTCCTCGCCGGTTTTTTTCTTCCGGTTTGTCTTCCCGCCGCTTCTCTCCTTGTAACTTCTCGGTCTTTGCGAAGCTATTTGAGATTGCCCACAATCCCGACGATCAATCATGCGGCGGAAAGGATTCCTCGTACTCCTCGTACGCATAAACATCGCATCAACAAAATATTAATAACGGCGTTACGCCGCGTCCGGGGAAAAATACGTTTCTGATTTCCCATCGTGTTTGCCATTAGCCACTCGCGTGTTGCCGTCGGGTTATCGAAAACGCGCGAGTCATCTCGTCCAGCTGCTCGTCTTTCATCCACCAGGGAAGGATCCGGTGCCTTGCCTCGTCCTCGCTTCCTTCGCTCGGTTTTCGTGCTTCCGCGCCGTTCGTCACGCGTCGCTCCTCTTTGTTCCGGCGTCGTCGAAATTGCGTTAAACAGCGAAAGTCGCAACGTCTCGGCCGTCGGCAATTTTTGCTGTAATGGCATCGGAGGCGAGACGGGTCGGCTCCGGGGCGAAACCTCGGAGAGGAAAAAATAGCGCGAATGTGAAGAAAATCGCATAAAAGGCGCGAGCGAGGACCGGGGCGAAAGGACGTCGAGATGGATGGGCAGAATTGGACCTTTTCCTTTCTATAACAAAATAAATTTTCTTTTATAGGCGCGAGCGCATAAAGACTCGCGCAGCACTTTGTATGAAATTGGATGTTATTATCTATTATTCAACTCGTGCGTGGCAGGAAGCTAACCTTGTTTGTTAGAATTATTTTTAATCCAGATGCGTTCACCCCGCGAAATAGTGGGTCAGTTGCATCCTGTTAATTAATTTATGAACAGAAAGCGTGCTTTATTTACTTTTATTTATCTTTTCTCACCATACCCATTTTTTTCAGTTTAATATGCCATTTCACATTTCTATCATTGTTTGGGGGAATGTTCTGATAATTGAATATCGCTGTGAAATATATTACGTTGAGAAATAAATAATTTTTCTATTTTACTATAAATAGAGATAAGAAAATTCAAGGGATTGTATTGGGCGTTATTTTTATATTAAAAATTTCGTTGTTCTTTGTCAAATATCAGAACAATTAATTAATTATGCTTACTACGTTCTTTATAATGATCTCCTACGACCGTTTGACCAGTTTGTCGATGCGAATACGTTGAGGAGCCAATTTTTGAGAGTTTTTACGTTGTTGGAGTTTATGAACGTCAAAAAATAAAGACGACCGAGTCGTAAAAGAGAAAATAAGCGAATGCCATAATGCACTTGTTGAAATTTATACAGGGCAATACATGTATCATACCAGCGTCAATTATCGCATTGTTGTGTTATTAAACCGCACATGAAATGCGTCTACCTCGGCACCGATTCTTCCACCTCACTTACTCGGCTGTATGAACTCCTCGAACCGCAAACGCGCTTCCTGTTCATTATTCGCACGACGCGTACGCGCACCATAACCGTCATAAACGCGCGTATTACACGTGTACACGTGCGTTATTCATGAGCGCTCGTAAACATATGTACGCTGACTCGCGCAATCTTAGCTCACAACTCGGAGCCGCCACCGCCACGAGGAAAATGCGCGCCACAATCTCGCACCACTTTTCGCACACGCGGAGTTTGCGAATGCGCGCGCGACTGACCTCGTCGGTTTTGGTAATTTTAGGTTTGTATTTGTACTCACATTGGAATTAAATACATTTTATATTTTAGGGTTTAGGGTACAAGGTTTAGACTACAAGGGCTGAAGTTCATATTATTGTTTGATGTTGATTGTGATGTTTTCTAGATTATCCAACGTTGTGATTTTTATTTTCAAAAATCGTTGTGGTATTAGTTTTGTCATCAACTAATTCTGATGTAGTTTGGTTATAAAATCAGGTTTTTTTTACAAGTCGTGCTTGAATTTTGATTCTGGTAATTTTAAGTCAACGAAGAAGTCGCCGTCGAGATTTGTGAGTAACTTTTACGTGTTAGATTACTTTTGAGTTCAGATTAGTAATCAGAGCATACCAAAATATGTTTCGCCTGACATTATTCAAGCAAATGTTTCATGGAGGATAGTGATATTAAACGAATCAAAACAGAAGTCAGTTTTCTCAACTGCCTGGATGAAACGATTAGGAAGCTCGAGCGCGTCTCGTTTATTTTCAAACATTTCATTTTGCTACTTTTCTTCTCATTCTTTTTTCTGTTTCGTTCACTACTTTGTCTGGTTAATCTTCTCCGCAATTCACTTCAATCGTAAAGCGCTACTATAAACTTATAGCTGAATATTGCTTAATCATAGCTTTTTACGTTTGTTTCTCTATTTTTATAGCGATTTTATTTCGCTTTATTTTTATTGCGATCGACGCGGCGCGATCAAACAGAATAACCGATTAACCCAAATCGATGCGTGAATAATGCAACGGCAAGTAAATTCATCAAAGTTTCCGTCGGCGAAGACGAGAAAAGTTTGTTTCGCGCTTCGGTCGAGCGTCGATTGTGTTTTTCGGCTCTCGCTTCCATTTTTCGTCAATTTCCTCTAATTGCTGCGGCGTTAATTGGATTAGCAATGGATTAGGCCTTTCGTTCGAAAAGTCGAAAGTTTCTCGCGCACGAGCGAGTTCATCAACGCCTAATTATTTATGCGACGCCGGTCGTGTTAGGTTAGTTTTGGCGCGCCATCTGTCGGCGTCGCGCCGAGACGCACGAGACGTTACGACTCGATAAATGTCGACATAAACGAGCCGGCCCGACGCGCAAGTTGAACGTTCCATTATGTCTCGCTCCCGTCGCTAGAAAACGCCGCAATTACTTCACCGACGGCGGCGGCGGCGTATTCTCGCATTGAATGCGCGCCAAGTTAATTAATCAAAGATATTTCCAGCTTCGTTTCGGCGTTAGCATACAGGACATTGTTTTCGCTTTCGCAGTGCGGAACAGCGACGGCCGCAACCCGCGCGACGTGCGCGAATTTCCCGCCCGTTTGCTCGCCGTTAGCAGATGGGGCGGCGGTCGAGCGAGCGCATTTGCGACTGCTTCTGTCGCGCGCATTCGACTTCGAATTCGACGCACGCGCGCAAATTAAACCATTCTCCTGTATGTTTCTAAGCGCGCTGAAAACGCTATAATAAAGTGCAAGATTTGTAAGCCGCAGCATCGGACGCGTACCTAATGCCTCTTTCTTGGTCGGCCGCGGCCCGATTTAGACTCTAACTGATTGTGAGATGAACTTATTGGAACGCCGAGAAAATTAATTTTTCTCGACGTGCGCTCGTGCAGATTATTTCCATTAATCAGACGCGAATAGCTTTTGGATTGCGCTAATTGTCGTAATTACCGATTTGGCATCGGACACCGAAGAGGTTTCTATGCTTAGACAATGCTCGCGTTTGTCCTGTTGGAATGTTTGGTCTCGTCCGGGTTGCTTCCGGGTGTTCGAATAAATTTAGGACGAATTCTCTTCGCGCGTTCGATAGTTGAACTTTTTATGCCTTAGTTATTATTGGATATTTTGTTCGTCGGGAACAATTCAGCGCGTGCAATTCGACGCCTGAAATCATCAGATTGCACTCGGTTTATGACGGCATCAAGATATTCTCTGCATGCATCTTCTTGGCGCCTTCGCGTCCCAGACATATTAAGAGTGCAACAAACCTCTTGGAAACTTTCCAGTTCGAAAGACTTTCAAGGTCTACAACTTCACGCCCCCCTCCCCCGATGAATTTTTCGAGATTGGTCTAGATTCGTTTAAAATAATAGTGTTATTAGGCTGGAATATTGTCGCTCGCTGCGAAAGTTCTTTTTGTGCGTCGAGACGTTTCTGGAATATGCGACGTCTGGAATGTGCGTCGTGGGGCTGGTTGGCGTCGACGCGGCAGGACAATCACCTTCAATCGTGAAGGCGAACCTCGTGTGCCCGGCGCATTCGCCGTCTGGACGTGCGCGCGTATAAATAACGGCTGTTTTTTTTTGCGCGCGCGCCGCGTCCTCGACGACATTGCATTTCGGCCGTGCTGGATATAACTTGTGATTTATGCCCGGCTAGAAGCGTTCGAACGTTTCATAAACCATGAACAAGAGCTGAGGAAGCGACCGCCGCTGAATATTCAAATGTTCTGGCCGAACAGAATTCTGGAAATGTTCGAAAACGTTTAGGCCGCAAAAGGATTAAACGCTCTGGGCGGTCGCAATTGACAAACGGTCGATGTAAACATTTACCGTGCTCGGCGGCAGGAATGCGGAAAAATGCACAATTTATGCGCGGCGGCGGCGTGGAAATTTCAGCCGCGAATCTCGCATCGTTTTTCATCAGAATTCGTCAAAATTCGCCACAGCCAGCGCGGCGTTCTGAGCACCAAGAAGACCGATAGCCGCGATTTATTACAGAATGCATTCGAATATTACTGCGGAAGAAATTAAAATTCGGCAAGAGTTTGTCGACGAATTCTATACTCGTCTCATTGGACGGAGCAACTTTCAGGACGAGCAAATTGACTCGTTAGCTTAAAAAACGCTGGTGCACGCTCGGTCCATTTATCTGCGTTTGTTTTTTTTTTTGTTTGAGGGCGTGATTTCGGCCCCAGAGTTCGGGGATGACGATCTTTGTTAGTCGACCGCAATTATTCATGTGTACGTGGATAAATGATTCTTTAAGTTAGGAAAAGCAAAGAATTCAGCTCCAAAACATACAATATCATAGTGTGACGATGAAGTAACTGGTGTCGCTAGTGGTCACCAGGATAAAGCCAAAATACTGTTGCAAATGTTGTCGGGCATTTATCTTCTGTCGAGGACTTTCGTACTGCGCAAAATGCTGCCAGGGCTTGCGTAACGCAGTGCCACCCACGCACGTTGGGGGTGGCGTCGAGAGGGGTCGGA
>JAODGE020013512.1:0-10907 GCA_027574965.2 Ecitophya simulans | reverse complement strand
GCACCCAAATAATCCACTTCATAATATATCAAACCTGCAACTTTAAGCAAAAGGTAATATTTAAGCTATTCTTCAGCGCCATAACGAATTAGTTCGAAAGTTTTTAACCTCACATCTTGATTTCTTGCAATACCTATTCCCGTACAACATTCTCAAACATACCAACAACTTTATACAATTTTCTTAGTAACTTTGTACTGTAATCATTTTTTTTTGCATATATCATGTTGTATCGAGAATAATCTTGCAACATTTGTTTGTTCTTGTAAAAAGCGCACTGTAACTAGCCATATGCTAAATATACTTATTATTATTATTTCAATTAGTTTGTCTGAATAACACCTGGTAACATAAATTTCAATAGACATGGAATTTCTTAGTCTATCTATACCTGTCAGATTGAATTACAACCTAATCAAATACAATTTAATTTTACTGTGACATCCCGAAGAAACCAAATAGTTTAACTAATGCCATCTAGAACCGCCATATTGCATTGCACCAAAACCATACACAGCTTTCAAACTTTAGTTTTTAATGGCTTGTTTTATTAGTAATTAGTTATAGAATGTTGCGAGAGATGACGTCTCATAGTGTTTCATGGTGAACTAACGTTATTTAAAGTAACACACTATTCACAAAACCAAAAACAATTGCTTTAACTATTAGATCCTGATATCAATCTCGTGACATCCAGCAAATCAAATATTTCTACTAATGTCATCTATAACAATCATTTGAATTGTATCAAATCTAAACACAATTGTTTTTCCTGTAACATCAATTGGTTTGAGTCATAAATAATGAGCGGCTATACTAAACACATGTCTCGCGATGATTTGCAAACAATTTGAACAACGTGTACTTATATCATTCGAAAGCGCATTTTCATCTCTACAACCCAATATTTGTAATCTTCATCAATGGGAACGACCTTCAAGGTTGATTTTTCAACTTCTTGGAATCCAGATCAGTCGATTTTTGGTAAAAAAAAAAACGTTGAAAGAAAAATATATAAATTATTAAATTTGTCGAATATTTATTTAAACAAACGCTCATGACTGGTAACTCGGCCCAATACAATTCATTCCCTTTTCGAATTTTCTCATCCCTATTTATTATGCAATAACGACAAAGTAACAGTAAGACGTTCATTACTTATTACTCAACTCAATAGATCGAACAGTTTTCAATACAATGGCTTAATATTATTCGTATTAGTAATTAGTTACACGAATTGTACAAGAGATGGCGTATCGTGGTTCTTCACGGTTGAGCCCGAAACGGCCACATTATTTGCAAAACCAAGAACACTTTATTTCACTACCAGATCTTGGTATCAGTCTCATCTCGCAACATCTCGAGATCAATCTTCGTGGAGAGCGCTTCACAATCATCGTCGTTTTATTCGCCGCCGCCGCCGCCGCTGTTATAAATTAGACGTATAGCAGTGAGCGTCCGTGACACATTATAAATACAGCGCGTAACTAATTTACATAAGTTCATAAAAAGACGATTTGTTGTCGTCAAACTGGATTCGGTAGCTGGATGCTGTGCGTTTCGTTTATTTCGGTTTTCCTCCTTTATTCGGAGGAAGCGGCGGTCCGCATCGCCGCTGCCGACGCCGCGGCGTCGCTCTTTATTCCGTCCGTCCTTTTCGGTTAACTGTTCCTTAATTACAAAAAAAAAAAAACAGAAAAAAGCGGAGAGACGAAATATAAATTCTCGTGGACATTTTCGCTGTCGCCCAGATAATTGTGGCGTATTAATAATAATTGATTTCGAAATTTATCATCGCCCCGCGCGGCGGATGAAAGGATGCGCTGCTTCCCTTCGCCTTAATTAAGTTTCATTAATTGCGGGAATTCTCTGTTGTGACTCATTAAGTTGTAAGTGCGGCTACCTGTAATTTAACTTCCACTACACGCATTAGCATAAGCCGTTATTTTTACATCTCGTCCGAACGCAGGCATTATTTGCAAGAATTATTTGAAAAACCGAGTCAATAATGCCAAGTGCCGTTTGGCGCGAAAGTTTCTGCCGGGATTACGCTCGAAATTGCCTACGGCAAAACGCGTTCGCGTCACGTGAAAAAGGGTTGTCATCTGCGCGCATCGAAAGTTACAACCCCGTAACTGTCGGCGCAGACGCTCCCCACACACACGCGCGCACCCGAACTAGCAACAATAAAACGCCTCGCAGCTGTTCGATCGAAGTCGCTCGAGTGGGTCGAGCGGGGAGGTGCGGCCTAGCGTGCCGACGAGCGTGCGCTCCGTGGACGAGGCGGGGCGTGCGCCCCACCCCGTCGCTGCAATCGTGCACGCCCAATTTGGGCCTAGGTACGCTTATTAATTTCGATTCACACCCAGGCAGCTGCTGGGAGATTCGTCTTGCGCGGGGTGGGGAGCGAGCATGTTTTTCGCATGCGACAACACGCGACGAGGCACTTTTTTTTTCATTTCGAAAAAGTTAATTGATTCGGTGGTAGTTTTTGTCCACCCCGACTGACCCGCGCGCACCTAGAAGGTGGATATTCCTCGCATCTGGCATTCATGAGCCTTAAAAACGGTTTGCTCACAATTGATCTCATTGTTATCGAATATGGCACACTTGCGGATTCTCGTAACAAATGCGAGAATTTACAGATTTGCAGCTTAACCGCGTTGTTACCGGAACTAGCGACAAAGTCAAGGAAATTAGGTTTGCTTGATATCACAAAGCAGAAAAGAAAAACGTTAAATATCCTTAACGCGACGTTTTATCAAGGGATTAGGGCCTAATAATAATGTATACACTTGTTGTGTGTTATGAACGCCACGCGTTTTATGATTTAATGAGTTAATTACGCGCGGATTACAGGAATCTGCTCAAAGTACTTAATTTTCTCACTCGAAGTTTACTCGATTCGCGTAATCGCAGGTACGTAATTACCGTGTAATACGCCCAGATGAATTTATTGTTGCATTAAATTATTCGCTGGCGTGGCGTCAACACTCAACAGCTTTCTGCTGTTTCGGATTGGTAGGCACGATTTTCTAACCTCAAATCGATGAAAGGCGATTTCTTCGAAACATTCATCTGCCTCTTTGAGTCGTTCGGCGATCCCGAATGTAACTTTATAACAAAGTAAATTTGTCAAAACTTGCAGCTCGGCGTTGCGCGGTTGCCGAAGACTTGCTCGGCAGATTATTGAGGAAATGCGTATTATGTGATGTCACCGGAGTGAATGCGAATCGTTAAACGGTTACAATGCGCGCGGACAACGCCGACGCTTGTTTCTAATCCTTGAAGAGGTCATTATCGTAATCGCGCGTCCTTCCAAAAATTCGGCGGACAATGCGTCGCGTATTACGAGACGCGCGTCGCGCTTAAGTCACAAGTGTGAGCGTGCGCGACGGTCAACGCGACGGAGGCCGACATCGTAGGTAGTCTGTGTTGCGGTTTACTTCGTACTTACGAGGTGCTGGCGTGTACGAGAAAAGGGCTCGAAGAAGCTTGTCGAAACGTCCTTTCGACGCGACGGCCGCGACCGCAGTTCGCTTGCGCGCTAAACGGGGGGTGGGCCGCGAGGCATTCACACTATTCACAGGGTGCCGTTGGCTACTGAACAGTTATTACGATAATCGGAGATCTTACTTCAGCGTAATTTATGGCCTCGGCACGCGACGCACGCGCGCGGATCGTTCGACAGTCGAAGTTTCAATTTCGTTCCGCTTGCGCCACGGCAAATTGTGCAATAAGGGTGGAAACAATGACGCTTAAAACGAACGGTTGTGTTGTGGGATTCATAAACATTTAATATTGAGCTGTAGTAATCAGCTTCGTTACGAATTCGTTACGAATGTTTGAATATGCCACGCAATCGTCTGACCAATGGACGATTAGAACTCAAAGTTTTCACATGTAAGAACATATCTGACTTACTTGAAGAATTGCCAAATATGAAGTAGATTTCATTTTAATTGGGTTATAAGCAGGAAATAACGTGGGATCATAAACATTTAATATTAAGCTGTAATCATAAATTGATTAGCTGCATTTATGTACAATATGATAAATTAGTAATCAGATGTGCTGTCTTTATTACAAACATTTGAATTTGCCGCGCAATTATCTGACCAACGAGCGATTAGAACTCAATGTTTTCAAGTGTAAAGAAAATCAGACCCACTTAAAGGTTTGCAAAATGTGAACTAGATTTGTATTTAAATTGGGTTATAAGCAGGAAATAACATGATTGGTTGTATTGTGGGTAGTCTATAGTTGGCGAAGTGCGCAATGTTGTGCAACAAAATTGATAATTATTTAATATTGAGCTGTAATAATAAATAGATTACCAGCATTTACGTTCTATGTGATAAATCAATAATTACAGCTGCTGTCTTTATTAAAATATTTAAATTTGCCGCGCAATCATCTGACCAATGGGCGATTAGAACTCAATGTTTTCAAGTGTAAAGAACATCAGACCCACTTAAAGCTTTGCCAAATATGAACTACATTAGAATTTAAATTGGGTCAATAGCAGTAGATAACACCGGAGTGGTGAGCACACTTTCAATTATTTAAAAAAAATGTTTGATTCGTTGAATGTTGGGTTGCATATAGTTTGCAACGTAAAATATTGCACAATATTGCGCAACCAAAACATGAACATTTAATTCTCGGTCTTGATATGGTAAAATCAGCATAGTAATTTATGTATTAATATTGCAAAACATATTTTTCTCGTAACTTCAATTCTTGGCGTTGTTTAACGGCTGTCACCTGCATCCTACAAACATTGGAACCAGTCAAGGTTTCAACATGAAAACAGAAACAAATTAGGCCTCAGTGTCTGTAAGTTTAAAGCATGTAAATTAAATTTTCGTGTCGAAATTGAGCCAATGGTGGTAGGTAAAGCTCGGGATAACAATTTCTGAATTTCTGTCAATTAAAAGGTGATTGACTGCGACACTCGGGTCGCCAAGCGCGTGTCTCCAGGTCACAGCCGTCATTACTAATACCTGATTTAAACACAGTTTGCACAGATTTAGCAGTCAGTCTGCTTAAGTCCTTTCATGCCCTTTGTGTCTCCGAGAAACTATAGGCACCAGACCGGGACCGCACTCAATACGACCATTCGAGAAACCATACGGAATTTCCAAATTAACTCCCCAATCCGCCATAAAGATCTTATCCAGGACAACGCGCCAGACTTGACTTCTGCGGCTCATTACACCAGTGGCAGTTTTGTTGTTTGTCTTCGCCACACTTGGCGACTTGGTTTCATTCACGACGTTTCCCGAATTTCCTTCATGAACCAACACCTAAATGTCAATTCGCCATGTCGTCCTTCAGCAACGCTCATTTTCCGCCCGAGCGCGATTATTCGACGATTTCGTTTATTTATTGTTTGCTCGCGCGTTAATTACAATCGCGCGCGCGCCGGCGCCGTGCGCTCGTGGGTCGAATTTTATTCCAACAATTTACGCGACCGGCGCACGTTGTTTTCCGTTTGTATAAATAAATAAATTCGCGGATGTGTTTTTGTTGGCACCGGCGGACGCGAAATTGAATATTGAAATTGCGCTGGGGCGCGGGCGAATTGGGCCGGCCGGATGGGGTTGTTTGAATTAAACAATTAAACGGATTTCCGTCGCGGTTTCATCAACTTAATTGACAAATAAAATTGGAATCCGCCGCTTTAATTAATTCGCATACGAAAATACTACAATAAAAGCGCGACGCGCGGCATTCATTTCGGCGGATTAATAATAATTATAATGGAAATTCGTTTATTCGGCGTGCCGACGGAAAACGACCGCGCGGCGCGCATAAATTTCGCATTAAAAATTAATTTTGCGCCGCGCCCATTTGGATATTTCCAGTATCAATACGTTTCGACAAATATGCTTTATTTTACGTTCGGTTTATAAATATTGTCCTGTTTTAATTAATCAAAATTTTAAAGTTAGAATTGGGAAATCTTATATAGGAAGTTTAATGTTGATATTAAATTGATTTTTCTAGGGGTAGCAAATATTACAATCAACTAGATATTTATTTTATTTGAATTGAACGTTAAAAAATTATGAATTCTAATGAAGTTTATAAAAATTTATCGGTGAAATAAATATAAAATTTGCATTTTGATGTACCAGACAATAACCCATCTTATACGTGAACTTTGATATTAGATAAAAATATTTAATTCGTTTATTCTTAATTGTTATTGTCCGTGATAATTGTTAATTCGTTAATTATTTATAAGGGGCATTAAAATTTAATTTTGCGCCGCGCCGATTTGGATATTGCGAGTTTCAATACGTTTCGACAAATATGATTTATTTTACGTTCGGTTTATAAATATTGTCCTGTTTTAATGAATCAAAATTTTAAAGTTAGAATTGGAAAATCTTATATAGGAAGTTTAATGTAGATGTTAAATTGATTTTTCTAGGGGTAGCAAATATTACAATCAACTAGATATTTATTTTATTTAAATTGGACGTTAAAAACATATGAATTTTAATGAAGTTTATGAAAACTTATCGGTGAAATAAATATAAAATTTGCAATTTGATGTACCAGACAATAACCCATCTTATAAGTGAACTTTGATATTAGATAAAAATATTTAATTTAAGGAAAAGACATTAAACTTCAATCAGTTTCATGAATTCGTTTATTCTTAATTGTTATTGTCAGTGATAATTGTTAATTCGTTAATTATTTATAAGAAGCTTAGTTATTGATGTCCCATTTATGAACGTGAAGTATCAATGATTTTCTTTGCGCGCGCCTAACGTCGACCGAACGGGGAATTCAGTTTCGAGTGTTTCCGACTTGAGTCAAAAAAAAAACGGCATACTCTCACGCCCCGAGCCGCGCGAAACTTTCCAACAATAGAGAGTGCCACACAATTGGGACGTATCTTCGCCCGAGGGTACGATTGCAACATCGAACCACCCCACCACGCGCCGATGCAGGTAACGATCGTCCCACTCTTCTGCAACCCCAGGGCGATGGGTAGCGAGACGTACCTTTTCCGATAGCCGGCCGGTCCGTGCCACCCCGACAGCCTACCCGCTGCGCGCCGCCGGTAATAATACGCCGCCGCGACAACGGACACCGGCTCAGTTCGAACGAATCGTCCATCTCGGGCAGGTCGGCGAGGACGAGGACGAGTAGAGTGCGCCGCACGTCGCGCGTTCGCCGTTCGCCAGTGCGTGATCTATTTGCCGTAGCAATTCGATATCGCGCTCGTGGCGCTGATAAAACGACGTGCGCCGTCGTAAAACCAGACGGGGCCAGCGCGAGCGTCGCGCACGCTCCGGGTTAGTGTTTCGCGGACGTCGCGCGACGGCGAACCGACACCGCCGCGCGCCGCAACCCCCCCGAACGCACGTTGAGTAACACGCGAGTGCGCGCACGCCGGCAGCGACTTTGTGCACCACCAGCGGCAGCGACGGCGGGGCGGCGGCGACGGCGGCGACGAGCCGAGGACTAGCGCGCGACGCGAGCGCAAACGTCGAAAACGCGAAAACGCGGCGGCGACACGCGGCCCGATATCGCGTATCGCGACTCGAAGGTGAGAGATAGCGCGCGATCGCGGTGCGCACGTCGGAGAGCCGGCCGCCGGCGAGCGCGATCTGTCTGGCAATAATTCGCGACGTTTTCGTTGCAGCACGACCCGTCGGCCATGGCTGGTTACCTCAAGGGCCCCGGACACTTCCAGACGCACGGCCTCACCGGCATGCCGATGCCCGGCCTCGGCCCCTTCGGCATTCCGCACTCTTTGGAACCGGTGCCGTTCCCGCAAGGTAACTAGATGCTTCGTTACGGAGAACCTTCGCTCGATTGCGCGTCGTTACGGGCGAATTGCAGTCGGAACTGTCGTCGGCGCGATGGAGCGTCGCTGGTGATAAGAGGGTCGCCAATGTGGCATATAACCTCAACGAGCAGGAAGCGGCAACGCGTGCGCTCGATTTCGGCGCGGGGGAGCCGAACGCACTTGGGGGTTTTCCGGCGCACAATGAATGCGCGACGCGACGCTAATAGATTTGTAAATATTATAGTCCCGGCGGTGCGAAATCCGACACCCTCTCATTGAATCGGGAACGTCCTCGATGCTCTTTTCGGCGGTGGGTTTTTTTTTTTGATTACACTTATAGACTGCTTCTTCGGAGGTGTCCGGTGCCGATGAATCGATCGAATTTGCATTCGTCGCCGGCGACTCCTCGACGGATTCCTGGCTTATGTAAATTTGTCAACGTCAATGTTGTGGATGTTGTTTATTGCGCGCCGCGGCGGCAGCAAGGCGATTGGTGTACGGCATGGCGCCGACTAACTTTCTCTAGCGCGCAACAATCGATTCGATTCCACGCCTCGCATATTTAAACTTCAGTTAACACCTTTTCGAATCTCGCGAAGCGACGCGCTACGAAATGATTTGTTCAGCCCCAACTTACGGACTTAGTCTGTATGCAACCAACTACACACGAAATAGCATCATCAGCTTCTCATGCGTTGTGCAGCACACTTCATATTATTATTATTGTAATAAGCTGCTTAACGACGGAACAAATTTCATTTCGAGCGAACGTCGACGCCGAGGGGGACTTTTAAAACAGCACATTTGCGACGGCGACGGTGACGCAAGACGAAGAACGCGTTCGCGCTAGTGCGTGCATCAACGCCGAGCATTATTTATAATTTTCTGTCAACTCTGCGCTCGCTTTTCATCCTCGGCCTAATCCCCGTGTAGCATCGTTTTGGGGCGAAAATATACTGCGCCCGGGCGACGTCCGCGTCGGGCGCCGCCGCCGCCACCGCCGCCGACGACGCCGGAGCCGGCGCGCGCGCGCGGACGCGGAGGGTCGCGCCGAGGGTGGAAGTGCTATGTCGATGCTGCGCCGGCGAAGTTGAGCCGATTACAGGGGCGGCGGGTGGTTTTTCGCGTCGTCATGACGACGCCGCTTCCCGCCGCGCCAGCGCAAACATTGCGGCCCGCGCGACGCTCGTGGCGTTTCGGCGTTCCACATTTCCGCGGCCCACGCGCCCGTTTTCGAAATCGTCGCGTCTTGGAGATTTCGTCCTCCGTCTCGATGATCGGTCGCTCACGCTGTCGCTTGTTGCAACGTCCGAGCACAACGAACGATGTCATTGTTTGGCGGACTTAAGCATTGCGGACGCCGCTAAAAAATGTAAAATTATTCAAATTGCATTATAAGCGAAGGAAAACAATCTCGGGCGTCGATTTAATTAAAAATTTAGATTGAATCGGGCTCGGGCGGGCGTCGCACGTCGTGCGTGACGCAAGTGCCGAAATTCACACTAAAACGCAAACACCAAGAAGTGGGGGGCGTGAAAAAAAAAGCGCCGCGAGCGCACTCGTTGACTCTCAAACTTCAATTTGCGCCCGTCGTCCCGCGAGCGTATTTTGATAAATTAGCGCGCGTGTTTGCGCCGCCGTCCCCACGTATCTGTTAATGCAAACACTCGCCGAGTTAAAGGGGGCGTTAAAATAACAAATACGTCGGCGGCTGGGTGGGGGGTGGATGGCGGAGGGGTGGGAGGGGGACGCAAGGCGATATCCTTGCCGACGCCAGCGCAAACGCCGCGCTCCGCAACCGGCCGAAATCGTCGGAGGGCCATAAATACCGATTAATATTAGACACGCGGAATATGGGACAATTCGGTGATCGTTTCGGGCGCACGAATCGCTATGGGCTACCGGTCTTGGATTTTATACGTTGCGCGCCTTTTATTGCGGGCCCCGAGCGCGCCATTATCGGCGCGTTAATACCGAAAATTCGGCCTTTCGGACGCGCGTCGTCGTCGCAACCGCGTAGGTACGGCGACCGACGCGCCGTCGTCCGAATGCAAATTAACGATTTTACGTCGGCCGCCGAGTTTGATAAATGAGTATTTTTGGATTTAAGGTTAGAATCTTTTAGTATCCGGGCCGATATTAAAGCCCAGGTGCGCGCCGTTTTTTCAGCTTCTTTATGATCGCCACGAATCTCGTGCGCGCGCGCGCGCGTCTTCTTTTTTTGTACGTCGCGGGTTCATAAATTCGTCTTTTAATATTCACCCGACGCGGCCAGACGCCGGGACAAGATGGCGGCGCTCACATGCGCAGCAATCTGCGCACGATACTGGCTAAAGCATAATGCATAGTTTGTTCGTATTTTGCAGGCGTCAACCCGAGGAAGCAGCGCAGGGAGCGCACGACGTTCACGCGCGCCCAGCTCGACGTGCTCGAATCTCTCTTCGCCAAGACGCGCTATCCGGACATCTTCATGCGAGAGGAGGTGGCGCTAAAGATCAATCTGCCCGAATCGCGCGTGCAGGTTCGTGACGACGCGCGTTTTTGGCGCTTTTCGCGTTTCCGTGCGTTCGTGTGTCGGGCGGGGTGCGCAAATAGATGTTATTGTCGCAAGATGTATGGTTGTTTGTTCGGCGTAGAGTGGCGCCGCTAACCGTGCAACAGCTCCCGTCCGAGGGAGCCAAGGGCGGTTTGTTTGCCTACTACGTAATGATTCAATTTGAAGGCTGGTTGGTCTTTTCGTCTCGCGCAGCTGCCGCCGACACACAACTATTTCGCCCTTTGTTCCCTACCATCGCGATCGCCACCTATATCGTCGTCGACTGTGACTTATTGATTGTGAATCAGCACGTGTCGGATTAAAATGCGAGGAGGCCGTAAAGCGCACGTCGATTTTTATAGGAAACGCGCATCGACGTGCCTTAGAATCTGCATAAGCAACGCATAACCTCAAAAGTTGCGCTAGGAAAGTCAGACTTTTTTTCCACGTTCCCGGGATTAAATTAAAATACAAGTTGAAATTGGAAAAGGGGATGTTTTTAAAGGCGTCGCGCAATTTCATTCGAGCTCACCTTTTAGGGGCGAAGGTTTCTCT
>JAODGE020013504.1:0-10594 GCA_027574965.2 Ecitophya simulans | reverse complement strand
GTGCGGGCTGAACTGCACGTCTCTGACGCTCTCCGTGTTGCTGTAGAAGATCGCCACGGCCGCCTTGCAGCGCAGATCGAAGTAGCGCATCGTGCCGTCCTGCGAGCCGGAGATGAGCCTGTACGGCTCGGACACGTGGAAGTTGACCTTGTTGACAGTGCGCTTGTGCTCCTGGTAGACTTGCTCCTGCATCGCCTTGCCCATTTTCGTCAGGTTCCACACGCACACGTGGCCGTTTGTCGCGGCCGTCGCCAGGTAGTTGTCTGGAAATTCGTCACTCGTCATTCAGCGCCGCACGTTGTCGCCGAAGCAATTCGTACCATCATTCGAGCTCCAAGCAACATCGTTGCAGGAGAAACTCAGGTTCAGGTGTTTGGATGCTCGCAAATTACAGATTTCTTTGAAGGACTCTTCCTCGATGTTGTACACCTTAAAAACTGGCGGCGGCGGCGGGATGATTCGTGATGCCCTTTCGATTCGTACAATTATTTACCGTTTCGTCCTCCGATCGCCACCTGCGTGTTGTCTTTGTTCAATGCGAGCGCGTTCACGGGCCCTTCCTGCGTGACGCTGAAAGTGGTCATGATGGTCGTTTCGACATTTATCGAGAGGAAAATCTGCGCTTCGTCGCTGGTGATTGCGAATAATTCGATAAAGCGTTATGCATCACGTTCGCTGAAATTACATTTTGTTTTTGTACACGACGCACAAGCGCGAGTACACATATAAACATAACCTCGCAAGTAGGGATGTCGAAAATATATCGATATTTTATTTTAGTTATAACGATATTTTTGGGCGATATATCGATATTTTCTTTCAAATGTTTATGTATCGATAACGCTATTTATTTCTAAATTCTTTCGATTCGATATATATCGATGCATTTTTGACATCTCCACTCGCAAGGACGTCTGCAGTCGTTTGTTCGGGGTTTTAATTACCAAAACTTCACTCTACCCGTCATTAACGTATTTTAAGTTGGCTTTCATTAATTTTGGAACGCAACGCAATGAAGAAAAAATGGTGAAAGGTTCTTTCAATCTCACATTTTATTGCAAAACATCACGTCAGTAACGTCACAATTAACATTAATCCAAGTCGGCAAGCAGTATGAAACAAATGTTTTTGGTTAATGAAGTAATCAATAATATCTGTCACCCAGCAGCTTCTCCCTGACGGCCCATCGCGTCTCGCCGTGTTGGTGCTCGCCGGGAAACTTAATCTTGTCCCATTCCTGTTTGTACTGATGATAGAGAGTGACCGGATCACTTTTCATAGGCTTATTGGCAATCTTGGGCCTGATAACTAGAAAACACACAATTTGTTTCGCAAAAAAACATAACAAAGCTGTTTAGGGCAACTTACAAGAACTCCTAGCACTTTTAGACTTTGCACTCTTCTTAGTGAGTGTTGTCGCAGTGCTACTAGCAGTGAGAGGCAGAACTGGCACTGATTTTGATGTGCTAGGAGCACTTTTTCCATCATCTCCACCAGTACTAACACATTCAGAATTTGGTGGTGCAGACAATTTTGCTTCATTACAATGACAATTGGGACAATTTGCGAAATCTTCCTTATTATCATTATCATTATTTACATGTTTTTTTGACATTTTTTGCTCTGGTACCATTTCGCTTCTGCCAGATTGTGGCATAACGATTTTAGGAACAATATTAGAGCTTATCTCAGAGTCGGGCCTAGGATTGTGAATTTCCACAGTGATAACATGTTGTTTGAACTGCCTATGTTGCTTTGTGGGTGATCTTTGTTTTTTTTTTGCCTTTGAAGCAACTGTATCAGCCCCGTGTAAGGCCTCAAAGATGTCTCTTTCATTTCTCTGTTGATTCTGGCATTGGTTTTCTTTATCCTGAACGTCTCGCACTGGTCGTTCGTTAACTCGCTGGTGTTTTTGTTGTTCTTGTTGACATTGCTTATCATACTTTATGAAACGTTTTAGATCTACAAATGCGAGAATATTAATTGTCGTAGCGATAATTTTTTCGATATTTACCTATCATGAATGCTTTTAGTTGATGCGCATTTATGTTCGTGTATCCTAAATAGTTTAAATGAGATAAAACTTGTTTGGCGTCGGTAATTTCGGGCATTTCAGACATTTTAAACAGGTTTGATGGCAGAGTTCGCAGGTTATATTAATATCAGTCGTTAGAAAAGTAGTTGTGACATAAGGGAAACATTCTAGGGAAAAACCGAGTGCAAATAGAAGTTCTATAATAATTAATGATAATTAATCAGTTTTGGAAAACAATATTTTTGATAAATTTATTAATTACTATTCTATTACAGTATTTAATTAAGTAAATTAACAAGAGTTTTTTATTGTATATTTTATAAGAAAACGAAAACATTGTCAAAGTAGTGTTTGCAACACTAGGTATAACGATTCAGCGGTAATGCCAACCTAAAACTTTTTATCGTCCTCTGATTGGTTGAAACTGCCGTAGAATCGTTCATCTTCGCGCTTTTACGTCAATGTTCGGTTTACGAACTAGCGCTTCAGCTCGGCAACTCGACACAACAGCGATAGCGAATGCTCGCCATTAAATGATCGAAAACAAACATTTCTTCTTCTTTCTACGCTCCCAGCAAATATTTCGAGTGCAATGTCGCGTTCGGTACGCGCCGAGACGCGGAGTCGCGCCAAGGATGACATTAAAAAAATAATGCAGGCGGTGGAGAAGGTCCGGCATTGGTGAGTGCGCCACAAAACAAAATGTCCAACTAGTCCAAACATTTCGCCCCAACAAAACGCTCTAATTTTAAGGGAGAAAAAGTGGGTGACGATCGGCGACACGACGATGAAAATTTACAAGTGGGTGCCTGTCGCCACTGGCGGCGAGATAAAGAAAAGCAAGCGCGAATCCAACAAAGAAAATCTCAGAAAACAGACAGAGTCATCCAACTCTAACTTCAGCATGGCCGAAGACTCGAACACATGTAAATTGGTTCATTATTACTATCTAGAGAAACAGTTTGTTACAAGTAAACAAATTTACAGGTTTTTCAACAGTTAGTGATTCACAAGGTCCCACAGATTTCTCCTCTTCACATATGACATTCTCGGAAGACTCAAACTCGCATAGTAATGAACTACCTGTGAAGAGATTAAAGACTGAGTAGGATGAGAGTGCTGGGACTTATGATGAGTGTGCTGTGGAGGAGAGTGTAAATTATTTCGTAGTTTAGTTATGATTGGACTTGCTTTCTTCTAAGTGAGATGATGTGCTGATGTTGGCATCAAAATGGCAGATTGAACTATCGGACAGGACCGAGCGTCGCTTGCGCGGCTCGTGTGCATCCTTGATTTGTAAACAATTCTTTTTACCTGATAAGAAAAAAAAAGTATTAATACTAATGCAAAACATGCATAACAAACAACAGCTTATCATTTACTCCATTTGGCATAGACTTACAGTTATTTGTGACCATTGATACTTTTTCATGTAATTCAGCATAATTATTTAATGACTTAGTCATTTTATCAGTGTTGGCTATAGTAATTTTGATGTTGTCAAATACTGTCTTAAGTTCGACATGGAGTTTAATATTTCGCTGTTGTTTGCAAGAGGTTTCTAAAATGTTTGTGGAAGAAGTGATGAGTTGTTGGAAATCTTTGTGGTGCTCAATCGGCAATGGAAGGTGGGCTTCTTGCTTGTTGAAAATCAGCTCAAGATGGTCTGCATTCTGTGTCACCACTGCTGCTGCATGATTTATGTCTTTCAATGCGTGTTTAAAGGCGGATTCGAGGCGTCTGATACGATGTAAACTTCTGTTTACGTCTGCCAGTGCTTTCCGATTACAGAGCTTGGCTTCTTTTAACTTCAATACGTTGAGTTCACGCGTAAATTCGTAAATATCTTCCTTTGTTGGCAGTTCGTCTCCGGCGTCCATTTTGAGGTTAGCTGTTTGAACTTTTGTCAGCCGAACAACAATTGCATGGATATTCGTTTGTATAACTCTAGCGCCGTCAAGATAGAGTGAGAAGTACGATAGGTGCGTTGAATAATTTAAAATTGACGATGCTCATTGGCCGGTATTTCGCTGTCTTTGTTTTTCAAGCAGACGGTAACAAGTTGCCGTCGGGCGTCTAAAAATGTCCTTTAGTAGATGTATCTACTAATGTTGCAAATAATTATCATCACGAAATAATTAAAAAAATATATATATAGCATGCCTAAAATCGCCGCAAATCAGACAATTAAGATTCTTAACTTATTAAATGTGTTAAGAAAATCTTTAAGAAACGAAGAAGCGAATTGTTGTTATTATCGAATGCTAAATATTTCTCTTTACGGTTGGTGTACAATGATAGTGGCAACATCGGCATAAAATGTTAGCCGACCAATAGAAGGGAGCGAAAATTCGAAACAGCGTACCATGTGATCAAAACAAAACGGCAACGGCGACAACCGTTGTTACCTCACATCTCGCGACCGCAGGCACGCAGACGGCGCACAGCTTCCCGAAACCGACGGCGAAAGACAGCGTTCTCTTTTCAAGCCCAACATTCCGTATCGCATCGATTCACGTTTGCATGCGCGCTCACGTTCGCCGCTCGCGTTCGGCCTCAACCAGTCGGCCACGGCCAGTCGTTCATTGTTGGTGCTTGCGTCGCGCGAGTGTAGCGTGCTATAATCGGTCTCCAGCGATAGGAGCAAACCCGAATTCGAAACCCAACCGCTCAGGGGCGAGGGGGACGACCGACGACCGAAGAAGACGGAAGGTACAGGATGCTTGATCAACGATAATCGAGGGACCATCAATATGTGAGTAAACACGAATCGCACGCGTTTCGCACATATCTCATTGTCAGTTTTTACGTCTTCATGCGCTTCTCACAAATGCAATCGGTCTCAGCGCTCGTTTGTTTCGCGTTTCGGCGTTTGTGCAGTATTGTTTTGGTATTTCCAAGTCTCCGCAAGTGAATAATTCATGTCGGCGCCCGATCGTGATCGAGACGTTTAGAAGTGAAACGGTCGCGTTCAAACTGTCGCTGACTAATTGTAATGATTGAAAAGCCCATTGTCGATCGTCCGATGTTTGTTTGTTTTCGTTCGCCGACCTCTTGCAAGGTGTCGTCCGTGTCGAATGAGAAATTGAACGAAATCAAATTACATCCAAGTTGCGTGCGACGCGACGTGCATTATGTAATTGAGCGCGTTTATTGTTGTTATCTACAGCGGACACAATGTCGACCGACGAGAGCGTTGAATGGCTCTACGAGCTGCTGGAGGATGTGCAATTGAAGCAATTCTTGCCGGCGATTCGCGACGATTTGCAAATCACTCGGCTCGAGCACTTCGAGTTCGTCAAGACCGAGGATTTGGAAAAGATCGGCCTTAGCAAACCAGGTACGATCCAGTGGCGTTAATTGTAGGACGCTAATAAAAATTGCTGAACATGTCCAGGCATTCGGCGGTTGCTAGACGCGGTGAAGAAGCGCAAGATGCACCAGTGGAAGAAGAACCTCATCACGAAGATCATCCCGTCGGCGGGTGCGAGAGCGAAGAAGTCGAGCGCCGACGTCTCCGACAGCCTCTCGCTGAGCCTCACGTGTCTGATCAACGAGAAGGACATCACGATGTCGGTGAAACTGGGCGACGGCTCGTTCGGGGTCGTCCGCCGCGGCGAATGGACGTCGCCGACGGGCCGGTGCCTCCCCGTCGCCGTGAAGGTGCTCAAGGCGGACGCGATCACGCAGCCGGGCGTCTTCGAGGACTTCATGAAAGAGGTGCAGTCGATGCACAGCCTCAGCCACACGAATCTCGTCCGGCTGCACGGCATCGTGCTGAGCGTGCCGATGATGATGGTGACGGAATTGGCGCCGCTGGGCGCGCTCATCGACGCCCTGCGCAAGCAGTGCACGCACACGCCCGTCACGCTGCTCTGCGAGTACGCCGCGCAGGTCGCCGTCGGCATGGCGTACCTCGAGAGCAAGCGCTTCCTCCATCGGGATCTCGCCTGTCGCAACGTTCTGCTCGCGTCGACGGACAAGGTGAAGATCGGCGACTTCGGCTTGATGCGGGCGCTGCCGCAGGAGGCCGACTGCTACGTGATGACCGAGCACAAGAAGGTGCCGTTCCCGTGGTGCGCGCCGGAGAGCCTCAGGTCCAGGCAGTTCTCGCACGCGAGCGACGCGTGGATGTTCGGCGTGACCGTCTGGGAGATGTTCACGTTCGGCGAGGATCCGTGGATGGGCCTGAACGGCTCGGAGATCCTGCGCAAGACGGACAGGGAGGGCGAACGCCTAGCGCGTCCGCTGGCGTGTCCCGGCGACGTTTATCAGTTGCTCTTGCAATGTTGGGCGAAGAGTCCGGCGGAGCGGCCCAGTTTCGCGGCGATCAAGGACTTCTTCAAGAAGAAGAAGATTCCGCTGGTCAAGGCGCAGGGCTCGCTGGACGAGGGGGACAAACTGCGCGTTATGCATGGCGAGGAGATCGCCGTGATCGATGGGGCGGCGGATGTGTACTGGTGGAAGGGGCAGAGTCAGCGGACGTTTGAAATTGGGCTGTTTCCGAGGTGAGATCATCGCTCGCAACGAATATTCAGTGCACTTGTTAACGGTTAAATTATTTTAGGTGCTTGGTAAGTCCGGGAAGGAATATACAGGGCGAAGACATCAGTACACCGCTTCAGCACTCCTTCATTCACACCGGACACGGCGCGGCGTTCGGCGAATCGTGGGGCAGTCCGTCGCACATCGACGAAATGTATCTGCGCAATCCGATGGAACCGCCGGACGTCTCCGGCTATCCGAATATCGACAAGGGAGTTGTTCAAATGCGTGTCAATGGCAGTCCGTCGCCGCACAAACACAAATCATACAGACATTGTAAGTATTTCCTATCTTGTCCTCCTGAGTTATTGATATTTCCTAATATCCACGCAGCCGCCAGCGCGTTGCTCAGACCCTCGACGGAGAAGCAGTTCGAGTATCGAAAATTGGTCAACGACAGCCGCCACTCCCAAGACAGCTTGCGCCGCAAGAGCAGCGCGAAACCCGACCGCCCGCCGCAGCCGACCAACCGCGAAGGCATCCTGATAGACATCTCGCCGGAGGACGCGCCGCGCGCGACCCGCCCGCATCCGGACCCCCTCCGGCACTCGCTGATGGACGAGCCCATCGACGTGCCGCAAGCGGCCGCCTCGACGCCGCCCCCGTATCAAATGCCGCCCGCGTACTGCAACACTTCCGCGACGAACCACGACGATCCTTTCGATACGTCCGCTATTTTAGCGGCGCCTGCCCAACCGCAGCTTTCGAACGCGCTCAACCAAACGCTGTCGCCAATTAAGAACAACATTCAATGCACGCCGACGAAACGTTACGCGCCGACGGAGGCCGGCGCGTCGCACGATTACTCGCCGGAATGCGCGCAGAACGGTCGCACCGTGTCCAGCAGGCAGTTGATGAGCCTCATCAAAGCCGAGCAGGCGTGCAACATGCCGGAGAAACTCGCCAACGACTTGGAGAAATCGCTGTGCATCAACGGGGTCGCGCCGTTGCCCATGATCGAACCGCCGCCGCCGAATTTGAATCCCAAGCGGACGAACGAGATGTACAACTCGGTTGGCGGCATCGCCGCCAAGACGGCGAGCAAAACTTATGGCTGTGCGAGTCAGTGCCAGGCTCAGAGTCTTCCCAAAGTCCACAACGACATTTACGGCAATCATTCGACGCACAGTTTCACCTCTCCGACCTATAACAACCTAATAACGTCCACCGACACCGAATTAGGTTGCTTCAAGTCGAACAATCGCTCGAGCGTCGTCGCCGCGCAGTCCGCGTACGGTTATTCTTCCGTTTACGAAAGCGCGAGCACTGTTGGAAGTGTGGCGCCCGCACAGCCGACTTACTCGAATAACGACGTCGTCTACCAGCAAAACACCTATGCCAGACAGGCGAGTTATGCGGCACACGCGTACAATGCCGTGCCCGAGGACCAGGTGTATTCGGAGATCGAGGATAATTATTACAGTCAAGTGCCCGACAAGCACGTGCTCATTCCCACGCGTCCTGCGCCCGCGCCGCCCCCGGCGGCGCATCCTTTGAGCATGCAGCAGGTGCAGCGGAGGCTGCAACTCGGAACGGTCGGTCTGTGCGACTTGGCACGTTGCAATTGCGTATAATTTTCGTTTCGTTGTTTGTTATAGTTGAGCGCCGATGCGGAACGTCTCATGACGCCGGAATACAAGCAAATGAAAATCAGTCAGGTGCAGAACGCCATACCGGATGCGTCCGTGGAAGAGTGCGCTTCCAAGCTGCAATTGCATCGGTGGGACGTTCAGGGAGCTGCGAAACAGATCAAGATTGATATGCTCCTCAGGCTCGGTCTGGCCGACAGAGAGGAATGCGAGGCGGAACTGCAGAAGACCAACTGGAACGTCGAATTGGCCGCGTCGGCAATCGTAGGGTCCTAAGTTGGCGCGTACGCATATCAATTGTGTTACCGGTTGATAACAAAACGAATCTGTGATGTAAGTTGGTGAGCTAGGAGGCCACGCCATCGTCGATGAGGCGTTGATTATTTAACGAGTGCCAAAGACAGCGAACATGGTAAGAATGATCGGAGAACCCCTCTGATCATTTTGGTTTGAGGATAAAGAAATCAACAGCTAAATTACACCAAGATTAGTTAACTGAAACTTCAAAATTGTATTGTTTATTTTTTAAATTATGTTTCGTTTGGCAGGTAAACATGTAAATTTGCTCATTTTACGTTTAATGTGCAGTTGTTTGCTGAGGATGACGCCACGTTGTGAATATTAGTTGGTATCTAGTCAAAATTCACGAACAAAGGGTCTTTACAATCTCTATTGGCATGACAACTAAGAGCAACCAGTGAAATGATATTAATTGAATCTCTATTTAATTTACGTTATTATTACTCTTTTTCTGACGTTTCTATTCCAAGTTTTTGCGACTTTCTTTTTAGAATTTTTATTTTTTGAGTACGCCGCAACGTGGATGCTATAATATACTAGAATATTTGTATAATATACTATCATTATTTTTATAACTGATTGTTTCATTTGGACAATTCATTGAATTTTAAATTTTTTTATATTTGTCTTGAAATGGCTGCAATATCGGAAGTATTTGTCTGATTTTGGCAATAATTTTTACTTTCTGGTACCATCAATGCGAAGTTGGACAAAATTGATGTTTTTCATCGTTGTTTTGATTATTACGTAATTTGCGCTTCATAATATCGACACTATTTATAGCACTTTCCCGATTGAAGATTTTCACCGATTTTTACCCACTCATAGACAACCCGATGTACAATTTGGACTTATTCAAATGTGATGTAAGTAGTTGACTTTAACACTATTTTAATTACTTATTATTCAAAGCTATAGGGGGCTGTGATTGAAAAAAAATCGATAAACATAGGTCTGTAAACAATTCATATTCAGTTGCATGCCAGCTGCACATATGATCACAGACAAAATTTAACCTAGCAAAATGTCTCTTCTCGCGAGGTCTTTGAATTTAATCAAATTAACAGGTAAAATCAATTAAAATAGCCGTGGCATGTTGGTAATGCGTTCTTTTAGGTGTTATACGAACGGCAGCCAAATCCCTATCTACGAAATGCGCCCCGCGACGAATTCCGATACCCAAGCATCTTGTGCCTTTGCAAGCCATACAATCGGAACAGTCAAGCAAGTGGATATACAATGAACACGCACCGATACAGAATCCTCTCCTAGAAAATTCGATTCGTTTTCCAAATGGCCTTTTGTGGGTCCCGCCCGAGGAAGAAGACGACGTTAGTGGAAGAGACAGCGCCAAAATTGATATGCCAACAACTGTTGAAAGCAGCATCGAGAAACATGCTGCAAGATTAATAATTATCAGGAGGAAGAAGATGAAGAAGCACAAATTGAGGAAGTTGAGGAAAAGGATGAAGTATGAATGGGCTAAAGTATGTATTTTATACCGTTACTTTTGTAGTAGTTAGTTTTTGGTAATGTGATTTATTTGCTTTTGTTATTACTAACATTTTGTTTTTGGTTTAGGTAAGACAACGCCGTGAACTGAAAAAAGAAAAGGCTTTTCAGGCCGGATTAATAGCTCAGTGTAAGGAGGCAGAGGGTTTTGATGCTGCAAAATATGTTCAGGACCGTTTGGACAAACTCCATGAACTCATTATCCCAAAGAGATGGAAGGGAAAGCAGCTGCCGGAGTTTTTGATTAGGGAGAAAATGGGATTGCCTCCAAAGAAGTAAATTGCTGGTTTCATTTAGGGCTGTAAATCGTTAGCGTCGATATCGCCGCGTTTGACTTGGATGGTTTTTGATTCAGTGAAATGTGTACCTAGACTAAATTAATTTGTGGCTGATTTGTAAAAAAACAATGTGTACGATTGCGCATTTTCCTTTAATTGTAAATTTGTATATGCAACACATTCCATAAATTCCACAACGCCAGCCCACACCCTAAATGACCGCACTTTAGGAAACTAAGTTGGCTGTAACACGCTTTCTACGGCGGAAGGTTTCAACTTTTCCAAAACATGCTTTGCAAAATCGGCTGTAACTCGCGTTCTAGGGCATATAGTTT
>JAODGE020013495.1:0-10879 GCA_027574965.2 Ecitophya simulans | reverse complement strand
TGAGCACGAGAAGCGTGAACTCGAAAATGCAAAAAGTCGAAGAGCAAATTAAACAGTCCTTCAACCTCATAAATAAGAAGTTAAATTAATAAAATTAATTTGATGTCAAGCAAAGTGCACAGTTAAGAAAGTCGTGTTCTTTATTGAGTACGCTTAGTCAGTTTTTTCTTTCTCCTTCGTGTCGGTGCTATACAAGCGGTAAGATAGGGCAATTCCTATGCTCGAGAACAACGCTGCGAATATCATGACACCGCCAATCCCGAGAACGTCCGTGAGGTAGCCGGCGGTCATCGGAGCCAACAAACGACCCAGAGACATAATACTGTCCGCTACACCAATTAAACTGCCGTGTTCGTGTTCGTGGGACTTCTCGAAAACGAGCTCCATCGTAAGCACTCTCAGGATCGTGTTGCACGCGCCAAACGGTAGTAGCAATAGAATAAAAATGTGCGGGTTGTAGTTCAGGGCAAAACCAATGAAACATATAGTTAGCATCATAAACATATGCATCGTTGTTCGGCTGGTTTCATCGGACTGGGATAATACTTTTGTTATTGGGATTATCCAGAATCCGCACACCATTCCAATGAACGAGACGAATGATAACACGCAACCCACTTCGAATTTTCCCGCTCCGAACGATTGCTTCAGGTATGCCGGCTGAGCGGAGAAAAACATCGTCGTTACCAAAACGTAGAGTAGTTTCAGAAGGAAGGGATTCCAGTTTTTGTTCCAATCCACCAGTTTCAAGTCGTCGAGAACAAGTACCAATTCGCGTTTCAAACTAGTTCCAAGTTCTTCGTTTCTCGGTCGAATAACTTCTATATCAGGCAAGGCAGAAACTAAAACTGCAAGCACAGAACGTCATGTTTGTCATGCATCTATGATAAGGGGCGCTTTGTAGGACTAACGTATGTTTATCATAAAGAGGAATGCGGTAAAAGTGCAAATATACTGAAAACCGTTAGGATAGTCGCTCAGTTGTCCTCCAATCATGGGGCCGACGACGAAACCCATTGATGCAAATGCCGTACAGCGTCCGTAAACAAAAGTGTGCAATGCCTTGTCGTCTTCGGCGAAATCCGCAATTATTGCTTTGTTGATTGTTTGGGTATGTTTAAATATACCTAAAAATGGGTCATTTAAAAGGGCTGACAAACTGTGTGCCGACTTCAGTAAACATTGCAGCCTTAAAAGTTCTGAAGATTAATATTCGAGAATATTTAAGTTTTTGGTATATTATTATAAATACGCTTGCTTTCAAATTGCTTTGCATTAATTTTTGTCACAACTTATTATGATAAGGTTTTTCACCGAGCGCTAAAATTTTATAAAACAGTAATTAAAAATGATTGCGTTCGGAGTTCTATAGAGATTATCAAACAGTGCGTAGCAGTAAATGTTTGCAAGGAATGTCTCTACGCCTACTCCCGATAATTAATGAATAAAATATTATATTTTTATATTGAATCTCAAATACACCCACCAAGTAAGAGTCTCCAAACGAAAAGTGTTTGAGGAGTTGTACAAAATCCCATAAAAAGATAACACAGTGCACTAGTGATTAATGTAAAGTAAAACACGGGTTTGCGCCCCCTAACATCACTCCAGCTGCCCTGAAATGCAAATGAACTGTTTAAGAACACACATGAGAATATGATAAACATGATGAACAGCAAACATTACAATGATTGGTCCTGAAATAACTTGCAAGGCGGCATATATCGAAGCCACTAGTCCTACTTGTGTGTGTGTGCAACCCATTGATCTCACATACCCTCCAAAAAATGGAAAGATTATTCCGACCGCGAGAAGATCCTGAAACTTCAAGTTTTAAACTCATCCCGAAAAAACTCGCACTCGCACACCAGCTGACAATGACATTGAACTATTGCATCCATTGCATCTATTTTACTTACAACAAAAGATAACGCATAAATTATATTTAGCAAATGTCTATCGGACCTGTCCGGTCGTGAATCTCGATGTACTCGGTCCATGTTCCTTTCAGCTGTTTTCGTTTTGCATTAATTTAACTTGTTTTGCACCTTACTTCACCTCATACCATAACCTGCACTAGATTTTGTTGCAAGCAATCAACTCGAACAAATCGAAAATGTAATTGGATTACGACGTGAAAACTTGCTGTGCGGCATTTGAAAATGGTATTCGATGAAGCTCAAACGGTGACATTTTCGTTCTCGTTAAAACATTACGCATGCATGTTTTGAACGCGCAAGTCAGACTGATGATTGGAGTTTATAAACATTGACGATTGACACAGACAGTTTGCTGCACAGGTTGTAGCAACAAATTTGTTGATTCTAATGTACGAGCGCTTAAAGTCAACCGTTGAGTTTGCGGAGTTTGCGATTGGAACTCGTCGTAAATTTGTGCGTCAGTCTAAAATGTCACAGTGGGTTTTAAGTCGTCATGTGCAATGTTGTGATGTGCCATAATTATATTAGGGATCTTCATCAGACGCGATGTTACTTTTATTTAACTTTGCAGAACATCTCTTAATTGTCAGATCTGAATAATTAATTAGCACCTGTACAAAACATATATTTTTTAGATACATTGTTAACGAATTGGTTCAACCTTTGAGTTATTGGCATAGTGATAACGGTGCTGATCTAATGTCTAATAATTAGTTATGTTGGTTAACAATGTATGAAGCAATATTTTGCGTAATAGTAAAGCATATGTTCATTTCAAAATATGTACAAAACTTGTTTCAATAATGGGCATGTACAATATCAGTATTAACACTGATAAAAGCGGTGTAAGTAGTATTTTCTCAAGCAACTATGCACATATATATCTTGAAGAAAATGGAAAAAAGAAATACCGTTAAGTTAATGTTTCAATTTAATCTGTTCGGCCTTTACTAACAAATCATTGGAGCTGTTGCGTATTTCCACGTTTACGAAAGCCATGCTCTTTCCAACTTTCAATAGTTTAGAGTCGATGGTAACTTCTTCTCCGAGCTTGGCTGTTTTTAAATAACTGAAACAATAAGAACTTATAGTTTCGTATAGTAACATCCGTAGCATGTAACCAAAGTCCACGATACTTACGAAATATTCATTGTAACTGTTGGACTTGGTCCGTCCCATTTATCAATTGTACTCAGTCCGATATTCGTGACGTTTTCCATCAAAATAGCGGCAAACCCGCCATGCATGGATCCAACGGGATTTATGTCATCCTTTTGAATTATACACTTTGCCATGCAATTACCATTGCTAGTATTGACTACTTTTAGCTAAAATTCGAATATGTGAGACACTAATGACAAGCAGTTTTTGTTTACTCACATTGGGTAAATCATGACAAATACTGCTCGCTCGTCTAATTGATTGAAGAAATAATTTCGATTGCATGTCTTATGTTATTACATACGTCGTTCAATTGTTTGGTTTTGTTGTCGAGGTACAATTGAAACTGTAGGACGTATTCCGTTTTTCATAGTGAATACGTGGCGATAAGCGTGGAATTTACCAACAATTTGGGGCACACTAAGGACTGTACATATGTAAAAATATATTTACAATTAGCCAATTTCAAAACTTAGAATAAAATTATCTATAAATATAAATCAGCATAACAAATCAGTTAAAACGATGGATGTTGATTTATTATCGAATTATAATTATTTGATAAGATTGGCATAAATCTATTGTTTTCTGAAATAAAAATACACATAACACGCATCGTCCTACCGTTGCTTGTTGGTTAAGATTTCAATCAGTCTTATATCACTACTTCGCACACCCAAATGACATTTAGAGCAGTGAGAATCTTTCATTGGTAGATTTGGAATTCTTTTGCTTTTGTGTGTTCGGCTTTGCTGACTAACATATCTGATTGGCCGCATTCCGCCGCACACCATGCAAGTATTCCAACCCTTAAAAATTCGTGATTATCGTAATTTCATCATCGAGCTTAGCACTTTTCAAATACCTGAAAGATTGCTCGTTAAAAGTGATTATAATTCTCGTGCAAGAATGGTTTCAGTATGTATGTTTATATTAATTGATACACTGGGCTCAGCCCATCATGTTATCAAAGAAAAACTGAACACAGAATCGACCAACGCAACGGGGAGGAACCACTATGGACACCGCCTATATGATTTACCTGCTTTTATATGCCTATTAGATACTTTATGTATTTATCTATGACTTACATTACCTTCAAGTTTATCAAAGTCTGGCAATTTTTTCAATAAATTGTTTAAAATATCGGCCATTCAAAAATAAATAAAGATAAAGTGTCGAATGAGAAGCTGAACACAATCACATAAAATTATTAATGTGCGCTTTGATTACCAGAAAAAGCATTGGTACAAGTATATATTATCTGATAAGGATTACTTGGAAAGGGACAAAAAAAAACATTCATGAATATAAAATTCTCATACATGGCAACAACAGTTGTACTAGTTTATAAATTAATTACTTTTAAACTTTACGTGTTCTGCCTTGACTAAAAGCTGATTTTCAGCATTCCGAAGTTCAACATCTAAATAAGCCATTGTTTTTCCAGCCCTTAAGACATTTGAAATTATTGTAATTTCTTCATCAACCTTGGCACCTTTCAAATATCTGAAATAATGCTTGATAAGAGTGATTAAAGCCTATCTGGAACAATACTCACGATAGATTTATATTGATTGATACACTAGGTGAAGACCATGTATCATGTGTTATTAAAGCAAAACTGGACACAGAATCAACCAATGTTGCTGAGAAACCACCATGGAGGCCGCCAAACGGATTTATGTTATCTTCATTTATTTTACAAGTTGCCACACAGTTTCCTTTATCGGCTTTTATAAATTTAACCTAAAGTGACATAATAATAGTATAATTCTAGATATTATATGAAATTAATTGGTTTTATTTAATTTATGAGGTACTTACATTATGTATAACTTTATCAAAGCCTCTCAAGTTTTTCATTATTTGGTTTAAAACATGTGCTTGAGGCATCTTGAAATGGTCAATAACCTGACTTTTTAAGGAGAAATTAGTGTGCCAACAAGGTTTCCTCATATATGGTTATAAATTAAATGAGAACTTTTAGTCCTCTGATAAAGCATGTAGCTGAAATGCTATATTCACTTTACGCTTTTAGTCTGCAGCATGATCAGTGATCACTGATCACTGATAACTGATAACTTATACAAATTAATTAAATCATTAAAACACCATGGAATACATAAAATCTATATACTTTGACTAGCTATTTACAGAATCTATCTTGCACATTCATATTCATTGAACTTTTCTCTCTGACAACATAAACTTCGTATGTAATCCTTGCACTAGGATTTCCCCACTTTCTTTATTTTTTATTTCCACCTTGAGATATGCCAAATTTTTACCAGCTTTCACTGTTCTTGCATCAATGACTACTTCTTCGCCCAGCTTTGCTGCCTTCAGGTAGCTAAAATGATAAAGCTTGTAAACTATGTAATGCCAAGTCAACTAATCAAAATATGCCAATAGTTACGTCATGTGCATGTCTACAGAGACACTGGGAATTAATTTCACTTGATCGCTGTGCAATGCATATCCAGAAACAGCATCGACTAGGGTGGCAGAGAAACCTCCATGCATTGCACCCACATGATTAGTTGCACTTTGTTCAACCTTATACTCAGCAACACAAGATCCATTGCCAGCAGATATTATTTTAATCTGAAAGAGATACATGAACATGCTTAAGTAGTTTTTCATGTTTAAATATGATTGTTTGCAGTGCGCTTTGTTGCATACATTTTTTAAGATTGATTCAAATCCAGGACAGTTCTTGATATAGCTTGTGATCGCCGTAGCTGCTTTTGACATTCCGCCACTAGTCATATTTGTACATATAAATTTTACAAGCAATAGTTACAGACACCCTTATATCTGATATTCCGAACGACTCGTAAAAGCTGGATCACGAAGCTGGGTTAACTGCGTTAACTGCGTTAACTGCACTGCAGCGACTGCAGTTAGGCAACAGACTGTTTATGATTTGCGTTATGAAAACGTTATCCGAATATATCAATATCAATATATCAATATCTATACTGTTAAAATTACGGAAATAATCAATTCTAACGAGGCTAATTGGTAAAATATTTATGGTTGATGAGCGAGTGTTATGCTTTTATGAAAGTTCTTGAAGAGATGAAGATATATCATGAATATATAAATTGTTGATAATTATCGATTATCATCAATGTTTCAATAATTAAAAAATTACACTTTACATGAAACATTTGTTTGAAATATTTTAAGTGATTTTGATGTATTTTGGTCCGCTGATTTTGAATCTGGGATTTTGTCAGTAGAAACGCATCGGCCTACGGAAGAATTTAGCCTTTTTTATGAGTCGGTAGAAAACAGCTTTGTCGTATTTTATTTTATGAAAAAACACACCATAGTTTCTCCGAAAAATATCAGAATTACGTGACGTTGTGCGATCAAATTGATCATTGCAAAATTCTCTATTTGGTTGGGTTTTTGAAATACAATTTTGTTGAAAAATTTAAGTAGAATTTAATGTTCGGACTTTGACCTTGATTGACGTCCGATGTGTTGCACAAACTTTATTGCCAGATTTATTTATTGCAATTGCATTAGATACAATGTTACTTAATTTGTTTTTTTTTTAGTTGCTAAAGAAGGAATTGCAACACCTTAGGCTTCTTGTTATCGACATAAAGTGAAATTTTTGCAACGTTGGTTATAACTTTGATAATAATTGTATGTCATATATACATTTAAGTGGTAATTTAATTTGAAATTAGGTTTATCAAAGGTCATTCTGTAAATTTATTCTACTACAATTAATATTAATTAGTTACCAATTAAATGCAGAATTTCTAACCTACATATGCACTTTAAAGTTTAAAAATACTGTCACTGTCAATGAAAACGGACGTTGATAAAATAGTCGATATCTACTGTAAACTACTGCTTTCTCCAGCTGATAGAATATAGTTAAGTAATTAATGTATTGTCTTTGACCATACATATACATATGTACATATCATTGGAAGATAAAATTAATCATACAATTTATACATGTACTTTAAAGTTTTGCTGTGGTTTTGGATGTCGGGAATATTCATTTCCGAATCAATTCTACCCAGTTCTTCGTACTCAATAGTGTAGAAGTCTTGGAAGCCTACGCGAGCTGCCAGTTTCTGCGAAATAATTGAAGTGAACGCAGTCAAAGTCGCTGAAATACCGACGTTGCGGCACAAATATTCACGAGCTTCCAAAATGCGTGCGCCTAATGCTTGCCCACGATAATTAGGAAGCACGTACAATCCCATCGCTTTCATAATGCGCGGAAGCTGGAATTCCGCGTGCATGTTGCGTTGTGCTTCAACCCATTCGAAAATCTTGAACAAACGCTTGGAACAAGCCCCATTTAACTGAAATACAAAAAAAAATTATAAGTTACGCATACCAGCAATTTTATTTTTCAGTTTACTGCAGTCTTACTTGGTACTCCTTTTTGTCGTGGGCTTTGCTCTCGGTCAAAACGTTAAAACCAGCCAATTTGATGTTGTTCTGATTGTCCTTTGTTAAACAGACCAAAGTATATTTCTCTTCCAACATATTGTGCCACATAGCGCGGAATTCTGCCAAACTTACAGGGTCCTCTAGGCATTCTGCAATAATATAACTTTTAAATATCTCAAAAAGAGTTACTTCACATATTGAAAAACTGATTTACTCATATATTTGGTGGTTGGCTCGTCGCATACGAAGTGATTGACCAAATGCTCCTCAATTTCTTCAAACATTTCTTCGGTGGCATCTTGGATCCAGTATTGGCATTTCTTTCCATCGATTTCTTTATGTCCCTCGAATTTCAAATAGATTTTGGGGTACTGACGGGTCGCCATTTTGAATGTAAACTGCGAAGTTCGACTGCTTCAAGTTTCAACTGGTGATTAAACACAATGACTGCGTTGTCCACGTCCACTAATGTAAGCTCTATCAGTAAATTGCTATTTATGATCTCTACCACTACTTATATAATACCCCCTCGTAATAAATGCGACGATAAAATCATAAGGTATCTACAATTGTAGATGATTGATGCTGCTCGACGTTCATGGTTCATAAGAATTTAAAATGCATATGTTAACATTGACCTTGCGCTCTAATACGTGATTCGTAGCAATGATTTGTTTCTCAAATGATTACCAAACGGACTTTCTGGGATACACGTATTTATTGCGGTCGACCATCAAAAGTACACACGGATGATTTTAATTAAATAAACATACGCGAGTATACCGAAACGGATGACCCCTTCATCAAAAATTATCATGAGTGTCATCACCACTCTAAATAATTTATCTGTTTGTTATTTGACGGGGTTAGACTAAATCATCACAATTTTATAACGGTTATAAAAATCTCGAAATCTCAAATCGTAGCAGACGTGGCCAAACTGCGGCTGTTAACAAATATGTTTCGATGTTTCAATTATTGTAAAGTCGCTCCAACTAGGAAAATCCGCGACTACCCCTGTTTTCTGAGTGGACAGTGACTGTCAACTCCGGCTGCGTGATCTTTATGCTATCAACTTTAGATCTTTGTCTCTTTGTATGTTCGTTATTGTGTTATGTGGTGTTTTTGCTGCACAAATTAATCTTGAAAATACGACACAAAATAGGGTTTACTTTGGACAGAAAGTAAGAAATTTGATATTGTTTTAAATGATAGGCATATTTCTGCTTGCACAGAAGAATCGATTAGAAAGATGAATAATAAAACATGATATGGAACCAACGTCATGTGTATGATGACCTTGGATTAAAATGAAACAGAGGTCAACTTTATGCCCGATAATTTAGTTTTTAATTTTTTATAAATGCAATTTAATACATATTTTTTAATCGAACAATTTTTCATTAATTGAATCCAATCACGTACGAACAATGCAAAGCGAATGCTATTCTACTTACATTGATATCCAAAGAGTCGAGGGTAGTGAAAGTTTTAAATATACCAATGGATAATATTTTTACGATAACCTTCCGAAAACTTGGTTTTGCGCCGAATAATAGCTTTTATCATAAGCATCCCAAAATATATAGAAAAATTTCTTGGATCCATGCCATAACTGTGTTGTTAGTTGGAATACAACCGGTGATAATTGAGTACAGATCATTTCAAGGTGCTTCGTCAGACAACACAGAAATAAAGAATTTTATTTGGCGATCAATCAAGTTTTTATCATATATACTTACAACGTTTTTATCGATATTATATAAGAATGTATGGTACCCTGAAAAATATAATAAATTAGTGAGATATTTTAAGAATATCGATGAGCTATTTGCCAAAAACAATATTAAGATCCGCAAAAAATTACACAAAGTGCAATTTTTAATTTACCACTTGCTAGTTTTGTACTACGCAGTTTATTTCATCACTGAATACTACAATGTTTATCCGTTGTACTTGCTAATCACAATAAACTGGCATCTTTATGGATATTGCACCGACCTAGTCCTTGGTCTAAAGTTACTGGAAGAAGCCCTAACTCGAATACTGTCATTAAATAAAGCAATTGATGGTTTAAAAAAGAATGAAAGAGTTGGAAGAATTGCGGATTTGATACAAATACATATTTACATGACAAAGATTTTAAAAGGATATAATATGTTTTATGGGCTAAGTCTGGTTTTTCGACTAATATTATGCACCACCGAAATTTTATACTTGGTTTGGAAAGTGGCTTCTAAAGATTTTTTAGGATTTTGGATAAATGTAACTGACGCCCTTGTGGACATGGTAAACAATTTAAATTATTTTATCGTTATATTTTGCTATTATCAATTCTATATTTTATTTATTGCAGTTGATATGGTGCTTTTGTGTATATGAAACTCAGAAGGTAATTAATGCTGGTAGAAAAACTATCTTACATTGCTACTTTACTTCTTTTGCGCTATGTCAAATAAACGTTCTCAACGAAAAAGATAAACAACTAATGAGTATCTTAACTGAACGTGTTAAACTGCAGTCACCTTACTTTACAGCAGCAAATTTCTACACCGTCGACATTGCTACACAATTCATAATTATTAATATGATGACTAACTACATCATAGTTATTATACAGTTTACCACTAAATAGTTTGTTTGGTAATGATGCTCTGCTACAAGTCATCCATTTCTTGTGTGGCTTATGTTTACAATAAAAAAAACTTGCCGATCCACTCGTTCTTTCAATTCTACTCGAACTCGAGAACCTCGCGGAGATCGATTGATGATCAACGGTCGTTTTGGTCAGTGGAGCCATTTTCAAATTTACAGACCACGATTTCCTTTTTGATCCACGTTAGAACGTTACCGTTGTTGTTCACTTGTTTCTTACTCTTGTTTGGCAGAACTAAAATTAAAACAAAATGGTGTTATTTATGTACTTGATTTACACCTTTTTTGTTATTTTCGTCATTTTGACACACATGTCGTGTGAATCAGTGTCGCGGCCAGCAATGATCTGTGTGCCGTGAACTTTGTGCCACGGCTGCCCAGTTTTAATGGGAGTTTGTTTTGTTCAGTTGTTGATATATTAAACACCCTGTTAGACGGTCATATTCGTTTTCAGTTTTCACTTTTCTCGAAATTTTCTACATTGTAATAGATCAATTATTGACCAAGTCAAGAAATAAAGGGAAGGCTTTACGAAACCGTCGCCCACGCACCCCAGCTTAAAATTTACCTAAACGCAGAGAAAAAGGATGGCATATTGTCAGCTTGAAGTTCTACAGCATTAAACCTTAACGGATCAATTAACTCTGCTGTAGTTTTATTATAGAAGTTCTATATTTTTTAAGTGCTGTCAA
>JAODGE020013488.1:0-10967 GCA_027574965.2 Ecitophya simulans | reverse complement strand
TTGCTTTCCGGGAAGGCCGGACTTGTCGAAGGCAAGTTTCATTATGGTACTGCGTTTGGCGGTTCTAAAGTGGCGGATGTGAGCGAAGAGCTCGTCAAACATGGATTTAATTACCAAGGGAAGGATTATTTTACGTCGGGAATCACTGGGGAACCGTTGGAGGCTTACATTTATTCCGGCCCAGTTTACTATCAGAAATTAAAACACATGGTACAGGATAAAATGCATGCAAGGTAAGCGTGTTTTGTTTAAATGTGTTTAAATTATAAAATTGCTCATTGTACAAATAATTATGATTATTTAGAGCACGTGGGCCAAGAGCAGTGTTGACCCGTCAGCCAACCGAAGGAAGAAGTCGGGATGGCGGTCTGCGTCTGGGTGAAATGGAACGTGATTGCTTGATTGGTTATGGTGCTAGTATGATGTTGGTTGAGCGACTCATGGTCTCCAGTGATCAATGCGAGGTGGACGTTTGCAATCAATGCGGGCGACTAGGATACTGCGGATGGTGTAATAGTTGCAAAAGTTCCGGTCAAGTATCGACTATAACAATGCCATATGCTTGCAAGTTGTTGTTAACAGAATTGCAAGCAATGAATATTACAGCACGCCTGACGTTAAACCATTATTGTCAATAATGATTATTGAGTTTGAATCATTTGTTATAATCATAAGCATTTAAGAATAACTCTATTTTATAACATGCTTAAATATCAACAAAATTGGCCTTTTGTAAGAGTTTAACATTCTGGTGATTATATATGTTTGCTAATCATACTTTTATGTATGATTGCGAGCCTCTAAGCATAAGCACTTGATGCTCATACACAGGATTAACTTGCATGCGTATTTCACTGCTTCAAGTTATGTAAATGAAGCTCCCTTCTAGAGTTAAGGATGTTAAATTTATTTAGCTCGTCACACCGAAATAAAATACAAGTATATAATCTCTTACAAGGGAAAGGTGAGATATTCGGATAACCAATTAGTATGAAATTTTTTCTGCAGGCTTCTGAAATCATGTATATTGGGAACAACTTGAGGATCACCATAAAAACTGTGAAGTCATCCCGTCGCTCCAAACCTCAGACAGCTGACGGCAATGACGAATAGAATCACACTTGGGATTGATTCCTGACGAACACCGTTTTCTAAGGAATGGTAGGTTGACTGATTGACATTAAATCTGACAGAAAGACCCGGTTGCAGAGAATATCGCGGATCAGGAGAGACTTTCTCTCGTCAAAGCACCGGACGTGTCATTATTGTAAAACACCATGTCGCTAGATTATGTGATAAGCTTTCTCGATATCAAGAAAAATCACGGTGGGATGACTGGTTCAGAAATACGTTCTGAATCGCGCGTTCGACGTATAAAATGGCGTATTCAATGCACTAGTGCCTGCGGACAGCTGTCTGGAAAGGATACAATCCAGTTATCTTAAGTAGAAAAGGTTGGTATAGTCGCACTCATTTTTTCCAAAGTCGGTCTGACAGACTCAGCGTGATCTTTGATGGCCAATAAATCATGTGCTTAATTAGCTATTGCTAGCAAAACGCGTCGTAAATAGCTTGCATTTAGCTACTGGAGATAACATTAATTTGCTGTTATCCATGAGGTGGGACAACACTGGAGGATTTGTGATCAAGAACTGCGCGGATCTTACACCACACAGGAGGCACCGTGGACGAGAGCGTCGAGACATACTCCTCCCAATGCGCGGCAACACAGGACGGAGAGAACTCCTTCAGCTCAATAACTGAACCTCAGTGTCAAAGGGACCCCTTCCGGTTCTTAGAACCGGGTGGACGTCTCCCTTCCTCTTTGATTCAGTTATGGCCCTAGTGGACTGAGACGCATCCAGCCCTTCAGTGGAACCTCTTAAATCCGACCTTTTGCGTTTCTCCGTCGTGGTGGAGGCGGGAACCCCGGTCGGAGGGGTAACGCCTGCTGGGTCGGCGTCTTATAAGAGCCAACCGCGGCCGGCTCTGAGGAGACGTTGGTTTCCACAACGCCCTCGCAGAACCAGCCTGGGCCAGTCCCGATATAATACAGACTTGCACCTGCATTTCATGGAAACTACCCCGAGCTAGTTCTCTGTTAATGATCATGTTAATTGATCAACCTGAGGTGGGTGTCTTCAATCAATAGTTGCAAAAGTCTTTGGCAAGCATCAGCTATGATAATGCCATATGCTTGCAAGTTGTTAAAAGAATTTCAAGCAGTGAATATTACAGCACAACTGCAATGTGTATCTTGCCTATGGCAAAACATGCTGTAAATGTGGTTGCAAACTTGCACATACTATATAAAATTAAGAATTCCAATCATTCCAATGCAGCTGGGCAAACAAACTAACCAAACCTCGTGTTGGTAACGCTCCGATCAGTGCGTAGACCGCGTAGACACCAAAGGCATAGCTCCCCACTCAAATGGCTTCTAGATACAATCTCAAAATGATCTGACTGGTAATTCGCATGCGTATCTTACTCATCGTACTGCTCCGAATAGTAACACCAGCCACACGAACTAATCTCCCCCCAGAGTCAAGGACGTTTAATTTACTGCACGCGCACACGAAACAGTATACAAGCTACACGCGGTACAAGCCAACACGGCCACGGTCGTCACAAATACTTTAATTTTATTCAAGTTATTCAGCTTGTCGAACGCTTACCTCGCTCAGCTCTCAGATCGTTTCATAACTCGTACCCGGGATCTGCGCGTCGAAATTATGGCACTTCGTGCGACAAACAAACTTCTGCGTAATGCATTCCGTGCCAATCAATTTCAGAAAAGTGACTCTAAAAGTATGTCCCAATATTATCCCATTGACGACGACATATTCGGACTGTCTGATGACCAAAAACAGGTTAAAACAATTTTTATAAAGTTATAAGCGTTTGTAATACCTACGAATTTATTCTTTCATTTTAATTTAGTTGCGTGAAACGGTTTTTAATTTTGCACAAAAGGAGTTAGCACCGCATGCGCAAGAAATCGATAAGCTGAACAATTTTGCTGGATTAAGAGATTTCTGGAAGAAGTTGGGCAGTTTGGGTACATTGGGCATTACGATAAGTTCCGAATATGGCGGGTCAGATGGACATTATCTCGATCACTGTATTATTATGGAGGAGTTGTCCAGAGCCTGTTCGGCGGTTGCCCTAAGTTATGGCGCACATTCGAACTTGTGCCTCAATCAAATAAACCGCAACGGCAGTGAAGAACAAAAAATGAAATATTTACCTAAGGTATGTGCAGCTAAATATGTTTAAAATAGAATATACCTATTTCGCATACTTTTTACGCTTTAATTACATTTTACCTACGCCGCGATTTTAGTTGTGCACAGGTGAACACATGGGCGCGCTTGCAATGTCCGAACCAGGATCAGGATCGGATGTAGTCTCAATGCGTTTGAGAGCCGAACGGAAGGGCGATTACTATATTTTCAACGGTAATAAATGCTGGATTACTAACGGACCCGATGCGGATGTGTTGGTGGTAAGATATTTACGATTGTTTCTAATGATTCCAGATAACAATTCACTTTAAACAATTCAAAAATTTAATAATCAGGTTTATGCTAAAACTGAAATGGACAAGCATCAACACGGCATTACTGCTTTTATTATTGAAAAAGGATATGAAGGTTTTTCAACTGCACAAAAACTGGATAAATTAGGTATGCATAATTAACTCATTTGGTACACAATGCGAAGTGTGGTTTTAAATTTATTTTAGGAATGCGAGGATCAAATACCTCCGAATTAGTCTTCGATAACTGCAAAGTACCTGCTGCGAATATGCTCGGCGATTATAATAAGGGCGTTTATGTTTTAATGTCCGGATTAGACTTGGAACGTTTAGTTCTTTCGGCGGGTCCGCTTGGAATTATGCAAGCCGCGTGCGATGTAGCATTTAACTATGCGCACGAACGCAAACAGTTCGGCACTCCAATCGGCACATTCCAACTATTGCAGGTAACTTATTTAATCAATAATCTATACTTGCGGGGGAAAGGAATAAAACGCAATAGTTGTAATTAATGTAGGGAAAGATGGCTGATATGTACACGACCCTGGGAGCCTGCAGAAGTTACGTGTACGGCGTCGCAAGAGCAGCGGACCTGGGAAAAGTTAACTCGAAGGATTGCGCTGGCGCAATTTTGTATGCTGCTGAAAAAGCAACACAGGTTGCGTTAGATGCTATTCAAATTTTGGGTAATACATAGACTAGCTGTTTAGGTATATATTATTCTTACTCATTTTGTTTAGGAGGAAACGGATATATTAACGATTATCCTACCGGTCGCTTAATGAGAGACGCCAAGTTATATGAAATCGGTGCTGGTACTTCGGAAGTTCGTAGGCAGCTTATAGGCAAAGCTCTCAATAAGGAATATATGAAGTAAATACGGCTACGTAAGTGACGAAAGCACGAAAGGTGTCGAACATCTTGATTTAGTTGCTCCTTGTTACTATCTTGCCATACTGTAATTTGTGAAATTGTTTATATAAGCAAAATTACATAATGCAACGATTAATTTGATGCCAATGTATGACCCAAAATTTTTTACAAATCACTAAATTTAAGAAATAATTCACATCGTTGTGGTGGAGAATTTTGTTAATACCACCTGTTGTTGTTGTCTTCAATTGTTAACATTTCTAATCTGCAACAATAAGGAAAACCTTTAAACTTGGCATTTCAATTTTCTATACCAGCCGATTCTTTGCAAAAGAACATCGCCAAATCGTGGCAGGAATCAGAGGGTATATAATTATATACTTTTTGCTTATTACTCAATCCAATACAATCTATTTTTTCTTGAATATTTTATAAATGTTATTAGATTTTATTATATCCGAATAAAAGAATAGCAGTGTATTTCTACGGATTTTGTTATTAAATACTTAAAATTTTCAGAGTGGACAAACTTTTCCCGCAAACAGAAAATAAATAGAACTTTCTGATGGCTGATGATCTTCCATTAATCTTAATAAAAAATAATATATATTTTGATTCCTGGCCCATTGAGTCTAAACAATGCGATTTATATATAAAAATTTAAACTTTGTTTAGCCTGGTTTAGCTTTGGTAGGGTAAAACCACTTAAACGGCTTAAATATAATTTCTTTATTTAGGCAACCACACTAACATAACCTTAATTTATTTTTAAAGTGTAGCTGTGAAGTGGAGAAATAGTTACTCACCGAAATCCGCGATCATAACAAATATTACGAGTTGGGCGTAGTTACTTTAAGCAAGTGCTCAGAAGAAATATTTACCCGTCTAGAAATGGCAAAGAACACGGCCAGTTCGGCATTCCGAAAAATAGACGTCGATCAATACTGTGAGGACAATTTTAAAGAAGACGAAACAGATTTGGGCGGTCCTGCCGGGCCGGATGAGAACGAAATATTAAATCTGCTTAACAAATATCCTTTTATTCTGTCTAATAATTTAAGATGTACATGTAATTTAGTCAAAATATCATGAATAGTATATTCTCCTTAACACTACCAACACAGGTCAACAAATCGATGCATTGAAATCAGTATTAATGAATGCACCACTTGGGTCCAAAAAGGACCATGTTCGAGTAAGTCAAAGCGTAACATAAAAATTAGTGCATAAATTGTTTTTTCTTTATTTAGGAACAAGCTTTAATGATAACAATGAAGGTCTTGCTTTCCATCAAGGCTTCCCAAATTGATGAAGCCATAAAGTCATTAAATATAGAACTAATTGATGTTCTGATGAAATACATTTATAAGGGCTTTGAACAACCTTCAGAAGGAAGCAGTGGACACCTGCTCCTTTGGCATGAAAAGGTTTACAATGTTAGTGGAGTCGGATGTATTGTTCGAGTATTGTCAGACAGCAAAAGAGTGTAATTCCATTTCTAATCATGAAATAATTATAATACAACACAGACGCATTGTAATTTTAGCTTAGTTTTGTATAACAATTTTATTCAAGTTATTTCGAATTTCGGTTGTATATGAAAATATGACGTGTTATTTTATATCAATGTAGTTGTTCCTAAGTAAAAAAAAACGTCAGGTTATTTATATTAATTTATAAGTTTGATTTGTTTGACTGGCAGAGCAGGTCGTGCATCTCGCGGAATGCGTATTTCAAATTGTCGACCATCATTTCGGTGTGCGCGTGGTCGGAATTTCTGAAGGACGCGACCGATATAATAATGTCGTCCGGACGAGGGTTGTAGCAGATGCCGTAGCCGTCCGGATCGGACGGACCGTAACCCATGAAACCTTCGTGTTTCGTTGGCACTTGACTGGTCGATAATTTAAATGCGGAAGTTTTCAGAAAGCCCACGCTCTTAAAGAATTCGTGTGGCGCAATTTGCTTCTCGAGCGCTTGCAACTTCAAACCCAACAGATGGCGATCGACGCCGTGGCCTTTCAAAACCTGAAAAACGANTAGATTTATCTGATATATAAAAGTTTCGAAAGAATAATATTGATTTGAATGGCTCTTTTATGCGGGAAAATATAAAGGTTTAAACGGGAATTGAGATTAATGCAGGCGAAGGGACTCATATACCTAAAAAACGAATTATTAAAAAAAGTATAATAAAACACCAAAAGTGAACTCGTCGCTCCGACTAATACCGAATTAGTTCAGTAGTGGTAGGGCTCAACTGTACTTATTTAATTCATACGACGTGAGCTTGCGGATCGTGAATATTCAGTACATTTTTGGGTTTTCATGCTTTGGCGAGCCTTGGATTTTGGCCTATTCCAAAATATTAAGTTTGGTGTCAATAAAAAAAATTAAGTGCACAGGCATATTCTGAATATTGACTGTGGCATGTCCGAGAAGATGTGAACGACGAAGAGCGTATCGGACGCCCCAGTACGTCAACATTGAAAGAAGTGAATGAACAAAAATCCAATCACAGTCAGATGAGTTGTTGAGAACTTAAACATGTCGAATGGCTCGAGCCATTCGATTTTTGGCAAGTCCTTGAGCACGAGACTATACACTACGCTTGGCCGGTATCGAAGAAAGAGCTAAACACAATCATAATAAAAAGAAGTGCTCTGAGGATTGGAAAAAAACTGTGGCAGGGAAAGTTGCAATACATTATTTAACACATCTCGTAACTTACGGCTTTTACGTAATCTTTGTGTGCTTGGATAGCGCATTTCAGTTTTTTAACTTTTTTCGCAGTTTCACAGTCATCATCATCAACCAGTGCCTGCGCGAAAGCTACCGCTTCGCAAGTGGTGGATCGAATTGTTTCGGTTCTACCATGAATGAAATGTCTCATGGCAGCGGATTCATAAGTGGCGGCAGGCTCATGATGTAACCTGATAATACAAAATCATTATAAAAAAATCATAAACAATGCGCTAGCTTTACTTGTAATAAGCCAATTGAAACGCGACTTGAATGAAGCTGTCCGGACTCAATTTTTGCGCTTTTATGAACTCCTTGCCGAAATCGCTGAACTTAAATACGCGCAGGTCGAAGTTATTTATGAACCTGAAATGCGAGCGTTAGTGCTGTCCCATTAAAAAAACATCGTATTTTCTGTACTTGTCGACTTCTTCTTTGGCACCCTCGACGCATTTGCAGAGTGCCTCTGATAGCTGGAAAATCAAGGTGCGAGGAATCGGATCCTTCAAGCACGCATCTTTTGTTTTATCGCCTTCGCAATTGTTAATATAGTCCTGAATAAAATCGCCCATAGTGGTTACAGGTCCACCTTCTGCGGGCGAATGTTCGTAGGTAATACCGCTGTGCCCATTACTACTTACAATAAACTGTGGAAAACGGTTTGGTACATACATTCGAAAGAAAACGTTCTTGCGGGTCTATATGTATTACCTGAATACATTTGTCAAACCATCTATTGGCTGTATTATGCTTGCTGCCACCACCGTGAATGGTATGAATGCCCGCAACAGTCAACTTGTTACATTCATCCGTATCGGGAATCTCGTTATCGAGGCATAGTAAAAACAAAGCTTTCTGAATGTATCGAATGCACGCCTCGTTGCACTTCATGCTAGAAATCAATTGCTTGTAGTTTTTACCCCACGTGTCTCTATGCGTTGCCGTTAAAATTCCCACGGGTGGCGCGGGTTCCTTGGAGTATTTTACAATCGAAGTTAGTTGTTCAATCATTTGCTTTTGGCTAATGGGACAGTTACTATCGTCATAAACGGCGATCTTGTAATACTAAAGGCAGAAACAACTTATGCCTCACATGGTGTATTGCAGTATTGAAAAACTTACATTGTTATTACACACTACAACAATATGTTTGCTGTCCGAGTTGTATTGGAGGCAATCAGACTTCTCTCCGGGAATTCTGCATGTCCCTAAAATTTTGTGATATTGTTGCATGTCCAGCGGCATTTTCCCCAACATTTCTTGCTTGATAGCACCACTAATGAGAAATGATTGAAACAGTTAAGTTTAAAATTAGTATGTAAATTTTGTCCAACTCACTCTTCAATCATCTTCTTGAACGCCAATGCGCCAAGAACAACATTTGCAGAATATTTGATCCATTCCTCTTCACATTCAAACTTCTGATAAGCAAAGGGTGTTCCTGGACTGGACCATCCAATCAGTGAATTCCTATATTCCAGGTAAGCGGTTTGGAGCCACCAATCCGCCAGCCAATTTTCGCAATTTTTCGCTTTTTCGAGAAGAAGGCATTGCATTTTACATGCTTGGCCATCTGGCATGGCAAATTCCTGAGCAACTTTTGCAGTATCTTTCAATTCCTGAGGGGTCAGAAGTGGTTTACAAGAGTCCAAGAATCTCTCCATTGTATCTCCCAGCTTTGGTACTGGCAATTGCGCCAATTCCTTGAACCCCTTTTTTGACGAGTATTGCGCCGAACCCACAGGTAATGGTCGTTTGGCAAAAACATTGTTGGCTGCTAAAACTACTCGAGGTGAAGCCTAAAAGATGATTAAAACATCATCATTGTAATTAAGAGCAAATATTTGTTTAACACTTAAATTACTGCTTTCTTCTGTTTCCAAGCATTATATCGCACTCACCTTTGCCTGATGAGCAACCACCCTCAATATGCTAGCATACATTTTGTGTTCTCTATCAAGGTTCCTGATGTTTCTGCATTTGTAACACCAAAACAAGCAATAACAAAGCTAATGGTCCCTTGCACAGTAAATTTAATGATTTCCATGTGATGGAGAATTTTGATTTACCTGACTGACTGATCCAAAGTGATTGTCGAAGCAGACAGTGGGTTAGATAGCATGACAAGTTGGTGACACAGCAGGCTTACTAAAAATATTTTGTTGATATAGAACCACTGAGAAGTCTACAGCTAAATAACTGAAGTGAACGGCATTTGCCAGCAGCTTAAACATTCAGTCCAAAGGTAAACTTGTTTCACTCCACATGATCAACTTTCATTTTTAAGTGGGACTTGCGACGTGGATAACCTCACGGGCCACGATTAGACTAACAATTAAAACGTCGTAATATAATAACAATATAAGCATTACAGCATTTTGCTACAGTTGAGTAATTAGCAAGCACATGCTTAATAACCATTAATAAATAATAGCCATTGCAGCCATGTTTGCAGTCATAATCAAATATTGTGTTTATTTGTCTTAAATTAATATACAATTATATAAAAACTATTGGTCTATAATAATCAGCTCATCAATTCCCCAATCTTCATATGAATTATCTGGCAGATAACGCCGTATTATGATAGGAATCTTCCGTGCCTTCAGTTCCTTCATTGCAATTTGCAACGGGTCCGTTTCTCCATCAAGTTCTACCATAACTGGTGCACACATAGCTATCTGCAATGCGCGCGTCCCAAGTACTCTCGCGCGCTCATATTTCGTCATATACTTTGTGGTGATGCGCTTGTTTTTCGGAACACCGCCACCGGCCTGCCCCGGTTGTAGAATATCAATATTATCACCCTCTTCTTCAGGCTGCTCCAACTCTTCAATATTATCATCTTCAACATCGTCGTCGAACTCATCGCCTATATCTCCATCTCCATCATATTCTTCGTCAGCCATTGCGAGTTGAGATTTGAGTTACTGATTTATTATTAACAAGAAACAGCCCCTTAATTAATTATCTTTATTGCAAGCTAACAAAACGTGCTTGGCGCAAGCCGCTTACAAACAGCAAAATGTGCGACATTCACGCAATCCGGGTTGCATACCATACATTTTACACGCACCAAAAAATTCAAATCAAATAGAACACTTTTCCTCTATACCATTTTTGGTTTGAGCTGAAAAAATTGCTTTAAATATGTATTAATTCAATCACATGTTTCATACTTTGTATTTGGAGTACGTTCAATTCGTCCACAGCCCAATCTTCGTAGGAATGATCCGGCAAATACCTTCGGATAATCAAAGGAATTCTCTTCTCCATTAATTCCATCACCGCAATTTGAAGAGGATCGGTCACATCTCCAATATCGACCATTACAGGTGCCGACATGGCAATTTGTAAAGCTCTCGTCCCCAAAACTCTGGCGATTTCGTATTTGGTCATATATTTGGTTGTGATGCGTTCGTGCTTTGGAACACCACCGACACATTTTCCAAATTCTGGATTTATGTCCACGCTTTCATCAACGTTTTCTTCTGGCAGATTGTCGTCGTCGTAATCCGAATCATCGTCAATTAAATCACACTCTTCTATCTTAGCAGCCATTGTGCAAAATATTAGATTCAAACTCTTTGGATAAAGTTGTTTTGCTTTGTTACTGAACGCACGAACTTTTATATAAAGTCAATTTATGATTTTGTTTATTATAACTTGGATCATGGATGTTTTGATTTTCACATGTACATAAAGTTTCAAATTTTATATCATTTGTTATTTGCCATCGTTAACTAGATAACGTTTGGCTTGTTTGGCTAGTGGCAATAATTCGTATAGAGACCACTAGATGTCCAATCAT